>JARQOD010012760.1:0-18337 GCA_033576555.1 Oophaga sylvatica | reverse complement strand
AAAAAAAATTTTTAAACCCATTTTTTAACTGATTTAATGATAATCTAAGTAAATGCTTTGTAGCTGGAAAAAATTTAATGAATATTTGCCCTAATCTTACTTTATAGATAATTGCAAACATGGGGAAATCAAACGTGAAAACGCAAAAGAGCGTACCTAAAACAAGAAGATCCATCACTCAGGCAGATCTAGATAATTTCCTTAAAAAACAAGCGGCTCAAACTGACTCATTTAAATCACCTAAACTTCAAGATATGAACCTACTGGAGGACTCAGACTCCGAACTCGAAAGTGACTCAGACATGGGGGGAAATACAAAAGACTCATTGGTCACACGATCATTTATCAAACGTATATTGTCTAAAGCACTAGAGCCAATAGGGAAAGAACTTGCAGAGATAAAGCAAGATTTGAATTTACAAGGCCACAGACTAGAGACACTCGAAAATTCACAAAATATTATGACACAGCAATCGAATGCTGTATTAAGCAGCCTAAAGACACATGAAAACCAACTCCATGGGGTCTACACAATCCTGGAAGACCATGAAAACCGGGAAAGACGCAATAATATAAGAATTAAAGGTTTATCTGAGAAAGTGGCATCTGAAGCCTTAAGTAAAGTGGCCAAAGAAATTTTTGAAAGCTTACTATCTGATCCAGATTCTCAAGAAATTGAACTAGTGAGAGTTCATAGTGCCTCCGTCCTAAGCCTTCTCAGGGGGAACAACCGAGAGATGTGATTTGTCGCTTCCTCGTTTACCGAGTAAAGGACTTAATTCTTCGCAGAGCCCGGAGTCCAAGAGATTTCATATGATAATTCCCAAATTAAACTATTTCAAGATCTATCTGCTACCACGCTCAAAAAAAGGAGAATTATGAAACCATTCACTGAGGCCTTATTGAAAAAAGGATACCGATTCCGTTGGCTATTTCCTTTCGGTATACAAATAACTGCTGGAGATAAAAATATCCAGGCTAGAACTTCATCAGACATCACAGCAGCCTGCGAAACCCTGGAGATTACTCTAGAAAAACCCCCTGATCTGGAATCTTTCCACTCAGCCTCTCTGATTCGCCCCCTGCCTGATCCACCTGAGTGGCAAGTGGCCCTGTCTCCGAAATCACAAAGAATAAAGAGAAAATTGACCAAAACTCCACCTTCTAAAGGAATTGTGGACGTTTTCTGAAAATTGAGTGTTGATTATATGCTATAATGTTTTATATGTTTCTCTGTAATTGACATGATGATAAGAGGGAAACCAACTTAAAAGATAGCTAACTAAGGAAATGGTAACTGTATAGACATGAGTTGTTGTATGTATCCCATGTTCGGGACTTTCCTCTGTGAGGCATTAAATAGCTAAGCCTTTCAATTTGTTCAAGGTTCATTTTGAAATAGGGCAATTTTATTAGTTAAATGTTTTATTATAGTATTGATGTTCTCCATAGCTAACAAACAGCACTAGTATACGTACTTCTAGATACTGTTCGATGTTCGAAGTGAAGATTGTTCTTCACGGTATTTACTTGAAAATGTTATTAATGTTCTACCCCTTTTTTCTTCTTTGCTACGATTCTCCCCTCCTTTCCTGTTCTCTCCCCCTCCCCCACTTCCTGAACCCATATATTATTCTTATAGGCTCGAGGACTAAAGACCACTTCATCACGCAATACCATGGCGGACCCAAATAAGGTGCACACATTTATTTCATTTAATGCACATGGACTTAATTCTCCAAATACGAGACGCCATACATTACAGTTGTTTAAAAAACAACAGGCAGATATCCTACTTATCCAAGAGACACACTTCAAGCCAGATAAGATTCCTTCTTTTGAAAGATCGGATTACAATAAGTGGTTCCATGCAACCACTACACAGTCCGGTTCAAGGGGGGTGTCAGTGGCGATAGCAAGGGGAGTGTCCTTCCAGCAGAGAGAGATTATGTCGGATCCTCTGGGACGTTACATTTTTGTTAAGGGATTGTTAGATGGTTGCCTAGTAACATTATGCAGTCTATACGCCCCGAATAAAAGATTGTTAAAATGGCTGATTGCAATCTTAAAAAAAATTGACAGCTTCAGGGAGGGTGTATTGGTGGTAGGCGGGGACCTCAATGTAGCTCTGGAACCTATGTTGGATACTACCAAACAAAAAAGCTCGATCTCCCCAAAAGATTTATGTAGAATTAAAGCTCAGTTGAACAAACTACAGTTGATTGATTCCTGGAGATACATGAATCCATCTGACCGGGACTATACTTTTTATTCCCACCCTCATAGATCTTATCATCGCTTAGATTATATATTTATACCCAGCAGACTACTTTCTAACACAAGACAGGCAAATATAATTCCGAATATTTACTCTGACCACTCGGCGGTACTATTAAAACTTCAAATTTCTAAAATGTGTCCCAAACACAGAATTTGGCGTCTGAATGAATCTGTACTTAGTAATACTGAAATACAGGGACGTATGTTTAGAAGACTTACACAATACTTTGAGCAGAATACCCAGGAAGAAATTTCCCCGCAGATCTTGTGGGAAGCGCACAAATCGGTAGCTAGAGGAGAACTTATATCTATCACCTCCTTTCTTAACAAACAGTGACAAAAAGAAATTAATGACTTATATGATAATATAACGCAGCTTGAACTTTGTCACAAAGGTAAGCCCGATCAACAAACTTTAGAAACGTTACAAAAAAAAAGACAGCAGCTCAGGGACATACTTAACTCAAGATCAGCCAAACTCTATACTTCGTGGAAACAAAGAATGTATGTACATGGTGACAGCCTCTAAATTACTATTGTCTCAATTAAGGAAGAGACAGGCTCGCACTTTGATCAATTCAATTAAAAATGATCAGGGGGTAAGCTCACAAAATCCGAAACATTTAGAGTTGGCTTTCCTTGACTATTATAAACAATTATATAATCTACGTTCAGAGGAAACTGCGGAGACCTCACTCAAAAAACATAGAGATATAAAATCTTTTTTAAACCAACTAAATCTACCAGTCCTAACAGACCTTCAAAAAAAGCAACTGACCAAGCCATTCACGATGGAGGAGCTCCGGTCTGCCCTGTTAAAGAGTCCTAGTGGGAAAGTGCCGGGCCCAGATGGGTTCCCAGTGCATTATTACAAAACCTTCTCGTCTCTGCTGCTTCCACACTTGCTAAATGTATGTAACGCTGCTCTAGATGGCTGCCCTTTGCCTAATCAAATGCTTGAAGCTAGGATATCTTTGATATACAAAGATGGGAAAGATCCAGAACTGTGTAGTAGCTATAGACCGATATCCCTTCTTAATGTTGACTTAAAGATACTAGCTAGTTTGATGGCGAAACGATTGGCCAAACTTTTACCATACTTAATATCCCTAAACCAGACTGGCTTTGTGGAAGGGAGAGAGGGTAGGGATAATGTTCATAAGATATTGCATCTTCTTCAATATACAAAATACCGAAAACTTCCCCTGGTGCTTCTAGGAACAGACGCTGAGAAGGCCTTTGACAGGGTAGATTGGGGCTATTTGAGAGAAGTAATGGCAAGTTTTGGTCTCCCAAACACTTTTATAGCAGCAATAATGGCAATGTATAACAACCCTTCTGCCCAAATCAGAATTAATGAATTTACAACAGAAGCGTTTGCCATTAAGAATGGAACAAGACAGGGATGCCCAATGTCCCCTTTACTTTTCGTCCTAGCGATGGAGCCCTTACTAATAGCTATACAACAGCATTCTGGAATAGAAGGAATCCAAATAAACAAGACTCACTATAAAATGGCGGCATTTGCGGATGATCTATTGATCCTGATGACTAAACCTCTAGTGGGAATGCCGGCTCTAATGAATTTATTGGAGATATATGGCAGCTTCTCCAACTTTAAAGTGAACGTGTCTAAGTCAGAAATATTAGATTTTCATATTCCGTTAAATACCAAGATTAAGCTTAAAAGTATGTACCCCTTCACATGGCCTAAACAGCATATTACGTATCTGGGTGTAAAGCTGGGAAGAACAAATGAAGATCTCTTTCGACTGAATATTCCTCCATTAATCTCTGCGGTTGAATCATCCATAAAAACATGGAAGGATTCATATATCTCATGGATGGGAGGAAAAAACTTATTGAAGAGTTTGATTCTTCCCAGATTTACCTACCTATTCCAAATGCTTCCTATAAATATCCCTAAACACTATCTTACCAAAATTAATATGCTGTTTCGAAAATACATATGGAAGGGACAAAAATCACGTCTAGCCTACAGAACCTTATCCTTACCCAAATATAGGGGTGGAATGGGAGCCCCAGATATATTGAAATACTGTCAAGCGGCGATGTTATCTAGAGTAGTTGATCTTATACGAAATCCTCATGATAAACAGTGGATTAAAGTGGAGGAAGCCACTGCCCCTCTACCCTTGAGAACGATTTTCTTGAAATGCGCTCATGAGAAATTAGTCATTCCATTGTATAATATACATACTAGAGCAACTTTGAAATTATGGAGAGAGGTAGTGGGAGACCTTGCCCCCCCACTTTCCCCTCTGCTTAAACTGGCAGATATAATTCCGCAATCGTTCCACCCTCGAAATGATAACTCAAAAAATTCTGGAGGGCTATCTAATGTATCACTGGATCACCTTCTGAGAGATGGGACACTCCCTTCGTTATCAGATCTACAGGGGTTTCCGGGGCTTTCTGGCTTGACTTTTGTCCAATATGGTGCTATAAGAGACCTGATGAAACGATATTTATGTGTCTCAGATTTTTCACGCCCTTTAACTACATTTGAAACTCTTTGTGCAACGGTCCATAAACCAAAAAAACTAATATCAACCATATACCAATTGTTAATAAATTTAAACTGTTGCTTCAAGAGAGCCTTTATTGCACTTTGGGAAAAAGATCTGGGTTATAGATTTACTTCAGACCAAGTATCCAAAATATACAAACAGTCACACGGACCAACACAATGCGTCAGAGCACAGGAGAACTCCTTTAAAATAATAACCAGGTGGTACATTACGCCAAAACAGAGTGGTATTTGGAGGGCTGGAAAACCAGCAAAATGTTGGAGATGTGGTGATCTGGAAGGCACATATATCCATATGTGGTGGTTTTGCCCTCCACTTAAGCAATTCTGGCACCTTGTGGAAAAGTTTATACAAAGTGTATTAAATAAGCCATGTAGGCTGTCACCTGAAATAGTGTTACTAAACTTTCCGATGTGGCCTGGACAAAAGCATGCCTCTATTCTAGTTCAGCATATTTTGACTGTGGCAAAACTGTTGGTCCCGACCTATTGGAAAACACCGATTGTTCCAACCACCTTGCAACTATGTGAGAAAATCGATCTGTTGTTCTCTGTAGCTAAACTTGTAGCACTAGTAAATGGTTCACAGCCTTCTTTTGAAAAAATATGGCGTCCATGGATTAGTTTTAGATCCTGACGTATGGGTCCTTGAATCTATGGTAATATTTATATTGTAATATTTATATGGTAATATTATAATGACATACAGTCAAGAGTTGTTAAATCTCGGGTCTTGTCCTCTCCAAACCCCTCCCTCCCCCTACTTACTCACCCTCTCCTTCTTTCTCTTCACCCTTTTCCTTACTATACTTTATTTTTCTTCTTCTTTCTTTTATTTCTTGTAAGCAAGCTAATGCATAATATAGTGGTCTATAGATTTCCATGATTAAATAAAGATCAAACAATCAGGATATTAGACATATAAGCTTTTATTTGACTGGACAACTGTCAACATGTAGACACTTGTACAAGAATGCTACCCTATGATAGTACATGTTTACCAATGTATACAAATTTGATGCTTGCTATGATGTTTATTGTTATTGTTATCTAACTCTTTAATAAAAAGATCTTTGAAAAGAAAAGAGAAGAAAAGAAATCTGTACTTCTCATGACTGACGCTGATAAAAAGACACTCATAGAACTAACCCTTCTCATAGATAATAGATGTGTGTGAGGTTGTTTATCAGTATTTTGACCCTATTCTAACTCCATCACGTCTCACAGTGACATGCCTGCATCCTGCAGCATATTGGTATTGTAGCCAGTCATTGGTAAGTATGGCTTCTTTTTTCTGTGAAGTGTTGAGGCATCATAACATCTAGTCTCAGCCCACTAATTCAAAACAGAAAATTAGAGAAGTAGCATAGAAAACTGGGGAACAAACAAAAGCGCAATAGGGTCTTAACTGACAACACGGTGAGAAACCAATAGGGTGCTAACTCACCTGATGGGGATGCAAGATAGCAAAATGGACAATGACTTAAATCAGCTGCAGCAGAACACGGGTCCGTGGACTGGGAGGAGATTCAATCAGTGGAGGAAAAATGGCACAAGGATTTTTTTACTGAAGGGATCCTGTGTGACCTTGAAACGCGTTGACTACAAAATCTTTTCAGAATAAACATTTTTAAAGAATTAAGCCGACATCCTGGATCTTTTTACAGCGCAGGTTTGACACATACCGTATTTTGCGGAGTATAAGACACTCCGGATTATAAGACACACCCCAAATTTTGAGGCGAAAAAATGGGAAAAAAAACTTTTTTTAATAAAATGGTGGTTCTTCTTATAATCCATGCCTCTTATTGCTTGCCAGGGTTGTGGCTGCGGTGAAGCGGGGTCCCAGGGTCGCTGCTGGAGGAGGCAGGAGTGGGTAATGCTGCAGGCCGCAGGCTGGGATGAGGAGATGTTCGGATGTGTGGCATGCCGTTGAGGGTGTTCAGTGCTGCGAGTGTTCTGTGCTGCGGGTGTTCCATGCTGTGGGGGCTCTGCTGACATTTTGTGAAATGCAAGAGCCCCCACAGTTGCATGGTTTCCTATGCGGTGAACTCTGGGAAAATGGCTGCCGGGGATGGCGCATGCGCAGATGGAGATCTCGGCATCAAGATCTCGGGAGATGAGATTTCAGGGCTGAAATCTCATCTCCCGAGATCTTGGTGCTGAGAAACCATGCAACTGCGAGGGCTCTGACCTTTTTCACAAATGTCGGCGGAGCCCCAGCAGCACGGAACACCCGCAGCACGGAACACCTGCAGCACCTAACACACGCAGCAGGGCACCACACATCCGAACACCCCCACATCCCATCCTGCGGCCTGCAGCGTCACCCCACTCCTTCCTCCTCCAGCTGCAAATTTGGGACCCTGCTCCACTGCGGCCGGTAAGGTATGTCCACATTATAAGACGCACCCCCATTTTTGTCCCCAAATGTGGGGGAAAAAGTGTCTTATAATCCGAAAAATACGGCATTATCTTCCACTGGTAGAAAATTAAAGATAGCACTTGCAGAGGGTAAAAAAATTGGTACAAAAAGCTGAAGACGAGTCATATAATAACAAGAAATGGTGTTAAGGGCCCGTCTCACATAGCGATATCGCTACCGAGATCGGTGCTGAGTCACTAGTTTTGTGACACAGCACCGAGCTCACCAGCGATATCGCTGTGTGTGACATTCAGCGACGATCAGCCCCCTGCTGGGTATCGCTGATCGTCGCTGAAATGTCAGGACATTTTTTGATCGCTGGTCTCCCGCTGACAGGCACGCATCGCTGCGTGTGACAGGCGGGAGACCAGCGATCCGCTGGTAACCAAGGTACACAGCGGGTTTCCAGGCGCGGGGCTGTGCCTAGAAACCCGCTGTGTACCTTGGATACCAGCGCCCTGATGCAGGGAGCTGGTATCCAAGATACACAATGGGTTTCCAGGCACCGCGCAGCGCTTGGAAACCCGACGTGTACCTTGGTTACCAGCTCCCTGCATCAGCGCGCTGGTATCCAAGGTACACTGCGGGTAACTAAGCGATGTTACCCGCAGTGTCGCTGTCCCAGATCGCTGCCTGAGCTGCCTGTTTGGCAGCTCAGCAGCGATCATGTAGCGATACACCAGCGATCCTGACAAGTGCATATCGTTGTCGGGATCGCTGGTGTATCGTTATGTGAGACCCAGCCTTTAGTCTTCATGTACACATAACACACTGAAAAGCAACCTACAATGACAAGTACGCTTTAATACTTACGAGGCCTATTGTATTAAATACATTCCAGTTTACGTAATTTAAAATATACTTAAAAAAAACAATTATCTTTTAACCTTATGGAATTTAGTTTACGAACTCGGTGCCTAGTACATCATTTTTACAATGTACCCAAAACCTGAAAGGATACAGACCTTTAAAAACTAATTGACAAAATAGACTGTCAGCAAACATTAGAATCAAAAATGGCAAGTAAGAAAAGGTTATGTCACTTTTGAATACATTAATCATTCATTTTCTTGGTTTCAGGGGGAAAAACAGTTTACGCAGATTTTCACAATCATAAATCTTTAGTATTAATCGCTTAGTAAATTGTTCTATAGCTGATATTGTAGTACTCAATAGGCAGAAATGTTGTGAAGAGATAGAGGAAAAGCTTTCTTGCTTCATGACAGAAGTTGAATGATGGAAGTAAAATGTGAGGTGTTTACTGCATACATCAAAGCATAGAGAATCAGAAAGAAATAATAAGACCATCTTTTAACCCCTTCATGACCGGAGGTATTTTCGGTTTTGCGCTCCCCTTCTTCCCAGAGCCATAACTTTTTTATTTTTCAGGTCAATACGTCCATTGTCCATGTAAGAGCTGTTTTTTTGCGGGACAAGTTGTACTTTTGAACAACACCATTGGTTTTAACATAACATAACATGAACTGGAAAACGGGAAAAAAATTCCAAATGCGGTGAAATTGCAAAAAAAAGTGCAATTCCACAATTGTTTTTTGTTTTGCTTTTTTACTATGGTCACTAAATGCTAAAACTGACCTGCCATTATGATTCTCCAGGTCATTACGAGTTCATGGACACCAAATATGTCTAGGTTCTTTTTTATTTAAGTGGTGAAAAAAAAATTCCAAAGTTTGTTAAAAAAAATTGCGCCATTTTCCAAAACCCATAGCATCTCCATTTTTTGTGATCTCGAGTTTTCTGAGGGCTTATTTTTTGCGTGCCGAGCTGACGTTTTTAATAATATCATTTTGGTCTAGATATGATCTTTTGATCGCCCGTTATTGCATTTTAATGCTATGTTGCATCGACCAAAAAAAAGTAATTCTGGCGTCTTGACTTAGGTTTGATTTTTTTTTTATTGTTTTATTTTGAATGGGGTGAACATTTATATTTTTTATTTTTATATTTTTAAACACATTTTTTTTTTTTACTTTTGGAATTCTTCAATAGTCTCCATGGGAGACTAGAAGCTGCAACAACCCGATCGACTCTGCTACAAACAGGCGATGATCAGATCGCCTGTATGTAGCAGAATTGCCGGGCGGTGCTCATAGTAATTTGGCAATGACAACCATACAGGTCTGCAGGAGACCTCTGGTTGTCATGCCAACCCATCGGTGACCCGCAATCACGTGATGGGTCACCGATGGGCGGATTTCCAGAGCGATTGCCTGAAACACAATGTAAGGTTCTATGTATATATTCCTGAAACTCAGTTTGTTCGTCAGCCATTTTACTTTCTGTCTTGCTGCAGCTATCTTGCCCTCAGTCAAAATGGAGTTTCCAGCTTGCATGTTCCCACCCTGATTCTCTCCTTTGCTTCTTAAGCAGCCACAGCTGAGCAATCAGTGCTTCAGAATCTAGCCTGCAGTGAACCTGTGACTTGACTCCTGTAAGCCTTGGACCTTGTACTCCAGCTATTCCTACTGAGGAACTCTGAAGCACTTGTGGACTCTGAACCCTGCTCTTTGAAAGACCCACGTTTGCATGGACTTACGGTAACAGAGAAGAAGATCCTGAATCTGTATTGGAGAGTGATTGCTGAGCTTGGATTACTCTGGCCTGCTGTGTCTCCTGTTTCTGTGTCTGCAAACTGTGTGACTATTTCTGCCAACTTGTATGAAGTAATACAGGACTTTTCTATATCAAACCTGTGACTCCTGTGTTTTCATCGCACCCAAGCACAAGACGCTATATGAACTGTACTACATACATTACAAGATTCTGAAGCCAAAAAACGTTAGTGTCTGCTGGGTCTGGAAGGCTGTGTCTGCTGTACTGTGGATATCAGACGTCCGGTTGTACTTTCTGTGATGACAGTGGTTGTGACTTCTCACAACCATTCCAGGTGAGCAATTCCCTTAAGTTTTTTCTTTTTGCAGTGTTACCACAGGTAAACACTATTGTTTTTTTTTTTTTTTCCTTTCTTTTCTCTTTTTTGTCTGCTGTAACTCTGGATATCAGATGTCTGGTTGAAACTTTCTGTGATGATAGTGGTTGTGACTTCTCACAACCATTCCAGGTGAGCAGTTCCCTTAATTTTTTTTTCTCTCTGCAGTGTTGCCACAGGTGAACACTATTGTTTTGTTTTTTCTCTCCTCTTCTTCCAGTAATCCTGTCTTAAAAGATCTGGAAAATGGAGGCCCGCATAAAGGAACTTTGCGGAGTGACTGATAATATCCTTGCAGATTTGCAGAATATAAAGACCCGTTTTACAAATCTACAGGACCTCAATAATCACAATTTGCAAGTGGTTGGACAGACTACCCAGGATTTGCGAGCCAGGATTGAGGTTCTAGAGGGGCGAGTCCAGGCTCCTGCCGTACCCCCGAGTGCTGGGATTCCCAAGTTGCCCCTTTTCGTTTTGGTGGTGAACGTGAGAAATTCAGGGGATTTATTAACCAATGCAATCTTTTTTTTTCTGCACATGCTTCACAATTTCCCACTGAACGATCTAAGGTGCTTACTATAATTATGTTGCTTACCAACAAGGCTTTAATGTGGGCAAACCCTCTGATTGAGACTGAGGATGATTGTTTGAATCACCTTGATGATTTTATTTCAGCCATGGGGCAGGTGTTTGATGACCCCAATCGAGGTGCAACAGCTGAAGCAGCCATGTTAGCTTTGCGCCAAGGTAAGCACTCGGTAGCTGAATATGCCTTGGATTTCAGGAGATGGGCCCTTGATACCACCTGGGACAGTTCCGCCAAAAAATCTATTTTTCGAAAGGGGTTATCTCCACTGATTAAGGATGAACTTGCTCGTGCCGACCCTCCCACTGCGTTAGGTGACTTTATTAACTACTGCATCCATATTGATACTCGTCTGACTGAACGCAGGCAAGAGAGATGGTTCGAAAGCAATCGTACTAACCTTTTCCTACCTTCCTCTCCAGCTAAGGAACCTTTGAGTAGGATTACACGGGAACCTGAACCTGAACCCATGCAGGTAGACTCTTTACAACGACGGGTTAGTGATGCACGCAAGGAACATCGTTTTAAGGAGAATCTATGTTTCTATTGTGGTAAGTCAGGGCACTTCATTATAAACTGCCCCAGCCGTTCTCGTAAGACTACTGCAGCACTCATTCATTGTGAGTGTTGCGAGAGGAGATCTGTCAGGTCCGAGCCTCAGGCTCCAGAGAGATCTGCAGCAACAGATCTTGATTTCTCGGACTTAAACTCCGTTACCTCTGAGGACGTTGACTGTGTAAACGCTGCCATTTTTCAAGTTTCCTCAGCGGTGTCCCAGCTGAGTTGTAAGAAAAACAATTCTCATTGCTTTCTTTCCATCAAACTCTGGGTTGACTCAGCTTGGGTGTCTAGCTCTGCTATGATCGACTCAGGGGCAAGTGGAAATTTTATGGATGTCTCCTTTGCTCTGAAACAGGAATACGTTCAGTGAAGAAGGCTACTCCAGTACAGATGGAAACTGTGGATGGCTCCCTGCTGACCTCTGGACCAGTGGATCAGGAAACAGAGCCTTTGAGGGTTCTTATGGGTAAAGATCATCAAGAGAAACTGTCCTTTATGCTTATCTCTTCTCCCCACTTTCCCATTATTCTAGGGCTACCATGGCTGCAGGCTCAGAATCCTACCATTAACTGGGAGACCAAGGAATTACACTTTCCAGAGAAACAGATGAGTCCAAAAGTTTCAGCTTGCTCTGTTCCTAAAGGAATCATGTCAGTCCCTGAACTACCAGCTGTATACCAGGACTATGTGGATTTATGTGACAAGAAGAACGCTGACCAGCTTCCTCCTCACCGTCCATATGATTGTCCAATTGAATTATTGCCTGGAGCAGAGATACCTTTTGGTAAGATCTACCCCCTGGCGGGGCCCGAGCTAAAGGCTTTAAAGGATTACATAGATGAAAATCTAGCCAAGGGCTTCATACGCCCCTCTTCATCTCCTGCAGGTGCACCCATCTTCTTTGTAAAGAAGAAAGATGGATCTCTGAGACCATGCGTAGACTATAGGGAACTCAATAAGGTTACTATTAGAAACCGTTATCCATTGCCTTTAATCCCTGAGTTATTGGAGAGAGTGCGACATGCCAAAATTTTTTCTAAACTAGATCTTCGTGGGGCCTATAACTTAGTCCGTATTAGACCTGGGGATGAATGGAAGACTGCATTCAGGTCACGCTATGGACACTTTGAATATCTAGTTATGCCTTTTGGTCTGAGTACCGCCCCAGCCACTTTCCAACACTTGGTGAATGACATCTTCAGGGATCTCCTAGATACATTCGTGGTAATTTATTTGGATGATATTCTAATTTTTTCTAACTCCACAGAGGAACATCATGGACATGTGAGAATGGTCTTGGAACGTCTAAGACAAAATCATCTTTCTATCAAACTTGAAAAGTGTGAATTCCATAGGACCGAAATTCAATTTCTGGGGTATGTACTGTCTACACAAGGAATTAGTATGGATGGAAGCAAAACCCAAGCCATCAAGGATTGGCCAAGTCCTAGAAATGTGAAGGAGGTACAGCGCTTCATCGGGTTTGCCAACTTCTATAGACGTTTCATTAGAAATATCTCTGAGGTAGTGTCACCTATCACTCAACTTACCCAGAAAGAGTCTAGGTTTTCCTGGACTCCCCAAGCCCAGGAAGCATTTTCCCGTCTAAAAGATAAATTTACCACTGCACCTATCCTAGTACATCCCAACCCCGAGCTTGCCTTCATAATAGAGGTGGATGCTTCAGACTGTGCCGTTGGAGCTATACTCTCTCAGAGAACAGGTGAGAAGAATGTCTTGCATCCCTGTGCCTTCTTTTCCCAGCAGTTGTCTTCGGCTGAGAGGAACTACGATGTGGGCAATAGAGAGTTGTTGGCCATTATTGCCGCCTTCAAAGAATGGAGACACCTTCTTCAGGGAGCTGCACAGCAAATAGTCGTCCTGACAGACCATCGTAACCTTGAGTTTATCAGGTCGGCTAAGTGCCTGACTCCTCGCCAGGCTCGCTGGAATCTTTTCTTAAACCAATTTAATTTTATCATCTCTTATAGACCAGGATCGCGCAATGGAAAGGCTGATGCACTCTCTAGGATTTACTCAGCAGAGACACGTCCAATTACTCCTCCTAAGACTATTCTTCCTGACTCTAGATTCCTAGGAGTAATTCATAATCAAGACCTACTTAAGGACATCAAGGAAGCATACCATGCGGATTCCTTTTTGGCACAACCCCCAAGGGACGTAAGTCTTGTCTTTAAGAATGGTGTGTGGATTCAGGGACAACGTCTGTATATTCCTGAAACAGTCAGATTAAGAGTATTGCAACTCATTCACGATTCCAAGATAGCTGGGCATAGAGGAATTCTAAAGACACAGGAATTTCTTTCTCGTTTCTTTTGGTGGCCCACTTGCAGGAAGGATGTTTTGAATTATGTCACTTCATGTGAGGTCTGTGCAAGATGCAAAACACCTCGCTCCTCACCAACTGGTCTGTTACAGCCTCTTCCCACCCCGTCCCGCCCGTGGGGATCCATTTCTATGGACTTCATTGTGGAGTTACCAACCTCTCAGGGGAAGAACACCATTCTAGTGGTGGTTGACCGTCTAACAAAGGCAGCTCATTTTATCCCTTGTGTCGGCTTACCCACTGCAAAACAGACATCAGATTTGATGATTAAAGATGTGTTTCGCTTACATGGAGTACCGGATGAGGTTATTTCGGATCGAGGGGTGCAATTCACTTCTAGGTTTTGGCAAAATTTCTGTGCAGCATTGGACATTAAAGTAAACCTTTCTTCTGCTTTTCATCCCCAGACTAATGGACAGACCGAACGAACCAATCAAACCCTGGAGCAGTATCTCCGCTGCTTTATCTGCCACCTACAGGATGATTGGGTGGATCTACTTCCATTAGCTGAGTTCTCGTATAACAACTCTCAGAGTGCCTCCACTAAACAGTCTCCTTTTTACTCTAATCTAGGTTATCATCCTAACATTCTACCACGATTTCCCATAGAAACGCCTTTACCAGCAGTGGCTGAAAGAATCACGTCTTTACAGAAGAATATGGATCTTCTAAAGGAAAATCTGGAATCGGCTCAAGAAAGGTACAAGAAAGCAGCAGATAAATTTCGTAAACCTGCACCAGCTTTCAAGGTAGGAGACTTGGTCTGGCTGTCAACCAGAAATCTTAAGTTAAGGATTCCATCGTCTAAGTTGGGACATAAGTACATTGGACCCTATAAAATCAGTAAAATTATAAGTGCCGTTGCTTGTCGTCTTCAACTGCCCAGAACTATGAGAATCCACCCTGTCTTTCATGTATCCCTACTTAAGACTGCGACACCCAATACGTTTCCTGGACGTTCCTCTCCTTGCCCTGACCCAGTGCTAGTCGATGGTCAGGAAGAATTTGTGGTGGAAAGGATTTTAGATTCCAGGTTGTATAGAAATCAGTTACAATATCTGATTAAATGGCAGGGCTACCCAGTGGAGGACAACTCATGGGAACCGGTCAATAACGTTAATGCTCCTCGCTTGCTCCGTCAGTTTCATCAGAGGTACCCACACAAGCCTGGTCTGAGGTCATCCGGAGGTTGTCCTTAAGGGGGGAGTAATGTAAGGTTCTATGTATATATTCCTGAAACTCAGTTTGTTCGTCAGCCATTTTACTTTCTGTCTTGCTGCAGCTATCTTGCCCTCAGTCAAAATGGAGTTTCCAGCTTGCATGTTCCCGCCCTGATTCTCTCCTTTGCTTCTTAAGCAGCCACAGCTGAGCAATCAGTGCTTCAGAATCTAGCCTGCAGTGAACCTGTGACTTGACTCCTGTAAGCCTTGGACCTTGTACTCCAGCTATTCCTACTGAGGAACTCTGAAGCACTTGTGGACTCTGAACCCTGCTCTTTGAAAGACCCACATTTGCATGGACTTACGGTAACAGAGAAGAAGATCCTGAATCTGTATTGGAGAGTGATTTCTGAGCTTGGATTACTCTGGCCTGCTGTGTCTCCTGTTTCTGTGTCTGCAAACTGTGTGACTATTTCTGCCAACTTGTATGAAGTAATACAGGACTTTTCTATATCAAACCTGTGACTCCTGTGTTTTCATCGCACCCAAGCACAAGACGCTATATGAACTGTACTACATACATTACACACATGTTAAATGCCGCTGTCAGAGTTTGACAACTAAACAACTATGAAACTTTTGAAAGACCATCGTATGTTCATATAATGATATATGAAAAAGCAGCTTCCTGTAACAAGTAGGTCACATCCTCCTCGGAGACCTGGGGTTTGAAAATCACTACACAGTGTGAATCGCAGAGCTTCCATTTAGCCTGCGTATTTGTGTTTCATATTAAATGGATTTAGTTTCCTTTAGTGCTGAAGAGGTTAATAACCAATTTTATGCTGGTTAGAAACTGGTAGCTCCATCTTACAGCTGTTCCTGACTAGAGATGAGTGAATTTGAACAAATTCTCTCGTCTCTATTCCTGACCTGGTCATTTTCTCTCCCTATTAAAATCTGGCCAGACCTTCTCTTCCTCGTCAGTGAAAGTTTTATTTCCTAGCTCCTTAGAGTCCATGTGCTGAGTTGGAGATCATTGTTGCTGCTGGAGAATGTTGCATGCTATTTTTGGTGTATTCTTTCCTCATTGTCCTATTCACATTTGGTTTGTACTTTCCTACCCTTCCTTATTTGCCTCTTTACCTTTGGTGAGTGTTTTTTATGTTAGTTGCTTTTAGTTATCCCTGTTTGTCTTACCTGTTTATACACTAACATTTCTGTCCCACACACCCTGAGAGATGGGGAGAGGACAGCTTAGGGTATAACAGGAGAACAATAAGGCTGGTGGCCCAAACCTCCTCACATTTATAGGTACCTTTGGGAGCAGGGATAGTTAGGGTCCCAGCCCTAGGGACAGTGCGGTCCCCTTTCCCTATCTACATACAGTCACAGCGTGACACATCCTATGTTTGCTATGCATACACTCAAAGAAGGTTTCGGTTTCTAACACCCAAAAAACTCTTATAAGAAACTCCAAATGAAGAAAATAAAAATGCATTTATTGTACACTATCTTTTGAATTTGATGTAATTTCTATGCAGTTGATCATTGGGGTCCTCCAACACTTCCTGTTCTTGTTGCACGACTGCAGAATTCAACTGTACAAAGTTTGGTTGGAGTGTGTCCCCATGATAACATATGTGTGCACAGAAACTCATATACACATAAGGATAGGATTTATTTTTTTAATTTTTCATGCACTGAATCAATAAAAGAGAAAGAGATAGTATTATTGTACATGTTAATGGTTTGTCATTTTTAGTTAGCATTGGTTATTACATCTTGATAAATATACGATGAACTTTCAATGACAGTGAAAATATCATCTTCTATATCTTTGGATAAAAGTGAGAAACTAAGCCGGGTTTCAAACAGTTGGACACTCACCAAAAGATGGTTTTATAGTAAAGCGAGTTTGGCCCAGTACAATTGTAGGGGTCTACTGTAGGTTTTGTCACCATAATGCAAAACGTTGTATAGTCTGTGGGGGATTCAATCTCTCTGGTAGGCATTATGGCATTAGGCCTTAGGTAGAGTTTACATAGGCAATGCAGTTTTGGTCCAAACTAGAGATGACCGAATTTGTTCGGATTTTGGCCCTGAATCTGATTTTGACATATTCGGGCCATATTCGAGCCGAATGCTTGTCTTATGATCGGTTCCGAACATATTCTGTAATTTCTACTCCCATTGACTCTAATGACATTCGGCTGTATTCGACGAATATTGCAAAAACAATATTCGATTCCGATCGTATTCGGAACCAAATCCGAACAAATTTGCTCATCTCTAGTCTAAACACATACAGTTTTTTTACTGATTTCCACAGGTTGCACAGCACCAAAACAAACTTATAAACATAAATCCCCAGCCTTGTCTAAACTAAGCAGAAAAGACCCTGGCTTTTCATACACGGCTGAGGTATCCCCAGTTCAGTCAAAACAGCTATTGTCATTAGCAACCACTGATACTTATGGTTCTCCACACAGCTGTTGTGAACGTGTTGGAGATGACTTCGGAGCTGAGGCTCCCTCTGGTGGTTGCTGAGGGTATTGAACCTATGTTGAACAGCAAGAGTTCTCCACCTGCAATGGATGAATGGTTATCAGGGGGGACGGACTGGCCTGATATAAGTGAGCTGGCCTCCCATGATCCTCACCGGTGATCAATTGTTACTTCCTGGTTTAGGCTGGAATTCAGCTTGCTTTTCTGCTGTCTCCTGCTATCATTCAGATAAGTTACTTTCCTGTTTTTTTTCTGTGGTTTGATTTCCTTGTTTTTGCTGCCTTGCTTTTGAGTTCAGCCGGGTCCCCTTTGGGGGATTGTGCTGGTCTCTGTTCTCTTTTTGTATTTGCACTTGTGCTCAGTTCCTGTGATATTTTACTGCAGGGTAGCTGCGTTTTCACACCAGAGATCTGATATAGGTGGTCGAGACCGTGTGGTCTCAGCATTTTTGGAATCAGAAGTGTTGGAATTTTTCCTAGGGTTTTGTTGGGTTGCAGACAGTATTCTCTCCTGTATTATCCTATCTAGACAGTTTTGGGCCCCAGCGTTTGCTCATTCTATTTTCTGTCTGTGTTCGTGTTTTCCTCTTGTCCAACCGCCATTATATGTTTGGGGGCTTCCTAATACTTTGGGGCTCTACTGCGGGGCAGTTAGCTTTCCTCTTTCCATCTACAGGGGTAGCTAATCTCTCCGGCTGTGGCGAGGCATCTAGGGCAACGTAGGACCGTCCCACGGCTGCTTCTAGTTGTGCGGTTGGTTTAGGGGTCTGCAACCTATTAGATACCAACCTCTCTGACGTTTGGCTGCCTTTGCAGTTTTTTTCTCCTGCCCTCCTCAGCTACCAAAACATAACAGAATCACTGGCCGTACTGAAAATTCTATGGTACTCAACAGAGGGGAAAAATAGTAAAGAAAAAAAAAGTTGTCAGAAATTTTTTTTTCTGTTTGTTACATTTTTTCCCTCTTTTT
>JARQOD010012759.1:0-18337 GCA_033576555.1 Oophaga sylvatica | reverse complement strand
TAAAAACAACCCGGCACTCCAAAAAAAACTGATACCATATTAAAAATAAAAGCAACATGGCTACGCAATTTAGCTAAAAAAATTTGTCCGAAACGCTTTGAGTAACTCCTTTTTTGGTTTTTCTTTTTGGGGTTTAAATTTTCGTACCATTATGTCAGTATTAAAAACAAACACATTTCTGTGCTAAAGAAAAGCAAAAAGAAAGCAGAAAATATCAAGAACCCGGGGGAGCTTTGTTTCCCCGCCCTGTACTATGTTGCTTTTTTTTGGGGTAGTAAAAAAATGCATTTTGCAAAACCCAGAAATTTTGTGTAATACCTCTTTTCACCCTATGCAGCTTGAGGAAATTTTTCCCTAGTACATCAGATTTGTTCTAGTGTAAAATTTCCCTAAATTTGGTTTAAAAATGAAATTAAATTTTTTTTTTCTTTCCCCAAATTCTTAAAGGTATGGATTAAAAATCTTGCGTACAAACTTAAAATATATAATTTTTTAAATGTACAATGTTTTCCGTTTTTTTCCTTTTTCTGACAAAATTTTAAAAGCCTAACGAGAATGGTTTTTTTTCTCCTGGGGACAAATGTGTGCAACTGTGTGCTTTCTCACCTGAGAGATGGGAAACAACACCGTGCACTTGAAGCAGAACAGAACTTTTGTAAGCCCCATGCCTAAAATAAAACAATAAGGAAAAGGAAAAGATTTCAAATGGAGCAACCTGCAGGCCATTTTTTTTAAAACCCCTTAGTGACAAAGCCATTTTGCAGCTTAACCCCGGGCCCAAAATTTTTACAATTCTGCCCACGTTTTTATGAGGTTTTAACTCGGGAACGCTTTAACAATCCCGCTGTTTGGAAGTTTTTTCGTACATATTGTATTTCATTTAGTGGAAAAATTTTTTTGTATGATTGTGTTTTTTAGAAAAAACGGGAAAAAGGCGAAAATTTTAAAAAATGTCAATTTTCAAACCTTTAAATTTTTAGCCCTTAAATCAGAGAGATATGTCACAAAAAGCTTAAAAATAACATGTCCCACATGTCTACTTTCATAAACAATTTTTGGGAACAAAATTTTCTTTTGTTACGAATTTAATAAGGGTAAAAGTTGACCAGGATTTCTTTTTTTTTTTTGGGACCATATCACATTTGAAGTCACTTTGAGGGGTCATATGATAAAAAACCCAAAAGGACCCCTAAGGTGCTCATAACCTTCAAGAATTTATTAACCCTTCAGGTGCTTCACAGGAGCTAAGCAATGGGGAAAGGGGAAAAAATTGACTTTAAAATTTTTTTGCAAAAGCTTTAATTCGGAACCAATTTTTTTATTTTCACAAGTTTAAAAAGAAAAAATGATCCCAAAATTTGTTGTGCAATTTCTTCTATCGCCGAACCCATATTGGGGGTAAACCACTTTTTGGGCATGGAGAGGTCGCAAGGGAAAGAGCGCCGTTTGACTTTTTCAACGAGAATTGGTGATTGCCATGTCGCGTTTAGATAGCCCGATGTGCCTAAACAGTGAAACACCCCCCAGTGACCCCATTTTGGAAACAAGACCCCTAAGGAATTATCTAGATGTGTCGGAGCACTTTGAACCTCCAAGTCTTTCCACATTTATAACGAAGCCATGAAAAAAAAAAAACTTTTTTTTTTCCCACAAAAATGATTTTTCCCCCCAAAATTTTTATTTTCCCAAGGTAACAAGCCGCAAATGTTTTTGTCAATTTGTCCTACATGCGAACCCCAATGGGGGGTAAACCACTTTTTGGCGCACGGAGGGCCCAAAAAGGGAAGGAGCGGTTTGGCTTTTCAAGCAGAATTGGCTGGAGCCATTCGCATTTAGAGGCCCGATTGCCTAAACAGTGAAACCCCCACAAGTACCCATTTTGGAAACAAACCCCTTAAGGAACTTATTAGATTGTGGGAGCACTTTGAACCCCAAGTGCTTTCACACAAGTTTTAACTAGAGGCCGTGAAAAAAAATCATATTTTTTAAAAAAAAATGATCTTTTCACCCCAATTTTTATTTTCCCAAGGGTAACAAGACCCCAAAAGTTTTTGGCATTTTTCGTGAGCAGCCGATACCCCCCATATGTTGGGGTAAACCACTTTTTGGGGAACGCAAGGTTGCAAGGGAAGGAGCTCCTTTGATTTTTCAACGCAGAATGGGCTGCGCCTGTCGCTTTTGTTAGGCCCTATTGTCTAAACGGGGAAACCCCCCACAAGGACCCCTTTTTGGGAAAAATAACCCCCAAGGAACTTATCTAATGTTGGTGACACTTTAAAACCCCCAAGTGTTCCAAAGTTTAAACGCCTGGGCGTGAAAATAAAAAATCAATTTTTTCCCACAAACCTGATCGTTTAGTCCCAATTTTTTTTTTCCCAGGGTAACAGGAGAAATTAACCACAAAAGTTGCTGTCCAATTTGTCCTGATCGCTGATCCCCAAATTGGGGGACCACTGTTTGGGCGCATGGCAGGGCTTGGAATGGAACAGCCTTTGACTTTTTCAAACCAAAATTGGCTGGAATGAGATTGGACCCTGTGGGGTTTTGGAGGCCCCTGAATGCGCCATACAGTGAAACCCCCCACAATAACAACATTTTGGAAACTAGAACCCCTAGGAACTTATTGATCTGTTGTGAGCCTTTGAACCCCAAGTGTTTCACAAAAGTTTAAATGCCTGGGTGTGAAAAAAAAAAAAAAATTTTTTCCCCAAAAATGTTTTTTATCCAAAATTTAGATTTTTTACAAGGAAAAGGACCCCAAAAATTGTTGTCCAATTTGTCCCCGATACGCTGAACAATAGTGGGGGAACTGTTTGGCGCACAGCAGGTTGGAAAGGAAGTAATAACGTTTTGGAACAGACGTTAATGGGAGTCATGCTCTTTGCAGGCCCCAGATGGCCTAAACAGTGGAAAACCCCAAGTGACCCCATTTTGGAACTAACCCCCTAAAGGGAAATTATCTAATGTGTGGTGGCACTTGAACCCCCCAAAATGCTTCAGAGAAATTTAAAACGCAAGCCTGAAAATAATTTTTTTTTTTTTCCTCAAAAATGATTTTTTTTAGCCAGCATTTTTTATTTTCCCAAGGGGGAACAAGAGAAAAGAACCCCAAAATGGTGGGGGAATTTGTCCTGAGTACATGATACCCCATATGTTAGGGTAAACCACTGTTTTGGGCGCTCGGCAAGGCGGAAGGGGGGGGGGCGCCATTGACTTTTTTTAACCCAATCTGTTTGGAGACCCCTGTTTGTCCTAAATAGTGGAAACCCCTCAATTCTAGCTCAACCCTAACCCCAACCACCCCCTAACCCTAATCCTAACCCAACCCAACCCTAATTCCAACCCTAATTTGTTACCCTAACCCTAATTGTCCCTAACCCTAATTGTAACCCTAACCTTAATTGTAACCCAACCCTAATTGTAACCTTAACCCCTAATTATAACCCTAACCCTAAGGCTTTCTTTTGCTTTTACCAGCCCTTCACAAGCGTTGACGGCTGGTAACGGTAAAGCATAATGCGACGCGATATGCTATCCCCCCACGCAAGGGAATCCAGATGATTCATCTGTTGTAGCGGTGACGGAGCCCAACCTCAGGCCCGGTCCGAGACTCCGTCACTGAAGATGGCATTCGGAACGCATGCCACTTTACTTCTGCGCGCATGCGCCCTCAACTGGGGTGAATGGCGAGGTTAACGGACTGCGTTACACCGTTTATACCGCTTTAACGAGTCCTCTAACGGACTGCCATAACCAGTATGAACCCAGCCAACCCTAAATGCAACCATAATTATAACCCTATGCAACCTAACCCAATATACCAACCCTAATTAAACCCTAACCCTAACGGGAAAAAGAAAATAAATATAATTTCTTTTTTTTATTATATTCCCTAACTAGTGGGGCGAATAAAGGGGGGTTAGTACTGTTTTTTTTTTATTTTGATCACTGTATAGTATATCACTGTCAAAATCTACTTTCTGGAGAATAATAAAAAATTTTGAATCTGCCGCCAGGCAGATTGGGCGGGCGACCTGCGCATGCCCCCCATTTTTTTTTACAGAAGAAAACCGGGAGGATCGGAGGCCATGGACCTGCCGGAGGACACCGGCAGGTACAGGTGGGGTTTCGGGGGACCTGGGGACCCTAATTCTCTCCCCCCTCCTGATGTGCGATCACATCAGGGGGGAGAAGAAATCTTTTTTTTTTTTTGCGGTCGCCGTTATGCTGTTAGCGGCGATCGCAACACCGGGATGAATGATGGTGGTTCTGGTGCTGTATTCGTGTACGATGGTTGTCCTAATTTCAACACATGTAGCAACCATAACTGGTCTATGATTTGCTACATGAATATAGTAAAACTCAAAATCCTCAAAACTTAGAGTTTTATAATGAGAAGGATTTGGAGATTTCTGAACTGTTTTCTGCTGTAAAATCTCAGTGTACACTTATTAGAAAAGAGTAATAATGTTTTTGAACTTTTGACTTTCAGGCCCATATCCCACTACTGTTTCAAATGTGAGACAACTATCATTTTATAGACAATATATGGCTATCTCATACATAAATTTGACTTGTAACTATTTTTGCATATGACTAGTTATGCAGATTCTTGTCATGTCACTGCATTGTTACTGTTTAGCCCTGGGGTGGAAAAATAGTTTTCTTCCTGTATACTACAATTACAACCTGTTCAAACATTCAATAATAGCTCAGTGTGTTATTAAGTTGATTCCCAAGCAAATGGTCACTGGTTCGAATCGAGGAGCAGTTATGAAGAAGATTTCTCAGGAAAAGAGAAATAGCATCATCCAGTTCATTGCAGTGGTCACTCGGACAAGAAAATTGCCAAACTGCATCATGTTGTGCCATGACAGTTGGAATAATACGAAATAAAGTCCATCTATCCATTCAAAAGCCAAGAGGTGGACGTCAGGGAAAAAAGTAGTCAACAAGTTGCTCATCACAAGGTCTATCAGTTCTGGCTGGACAAACACGGCAGTGGAGTGGCTCGTATAATAATAGTGATCACAGATGTCTATGCAAGGACCGTATGACACACGTTATACAAATCTGGAAAGGTGGCCTGAAAAAATGTGAAAACGTCCTCGACCTCAATATCGACAAAAGAAGTTTTGTCTCGAGTTTGCAAAAAAGTACGAAAAGTGGATAGTAGAAAATTGGAAATGCGTGATTTGGAGCAATTGAGACAAAAGTCAATAGAATGGCTCTGATGGGTGAAAATGGGTTTGTAGGAAACAGGGAAAAGGAGTAATGGATCGGAAATTGAAGGAACCTCTCAAGTTTGGTGGAGGAATGTCTGATGATATGGGTTGTTTCCTAGCTAAAGGCATTTTATACTTTACCAGGATCGATGGTGGTCTCATGCAGAGCTACAGTCATGGCCAAAAGTTTTGAGGAATGACACAAATATTAATTTTTTTCAAAGTCTACTGCTTCACTTTTTTAACAGCAATTTGCATATTCTCCAGAATGTTATAAAAGAGTGATCAGCTTAACAGCAATTACTTGCAAAGTCAATATTTGGCTGGAAAATGAACTTTATCCCCAAAAACACATTTCAACATCATTGCAGCCTTGCCTTAAAAGGACCAGCTAACCTCTTTTCAGTGATTGCTCCATTAACACGGTGTGGGTGTTGATGAGGACATGGCTGGAGATCAATCTGTCATGATTAAGTAAGAATGACACCACTGGACACTTTAAAAGGAGGGGCTGGTGCTTGGCATCATTGTTTTCCTTCTATTAACCATGGTTATTCTCTAAAGAATCAAGTGCAGTCATCATTGCAATGCACAAAAATGGCCTAACAGGAAGAGTATGGCAGCTAGAAAGATTGCACCTCATCAACAATCTATCGCATCTCAAGAACTTCAAGGAGAGAGGTTCCATGTGCCAAAAAGGCTCCAAGGCGCCCAAGAAAGACCAGCAAGCGCCAGGACGTCTCGTAAAAGTGGTTTCAGCTGCGGGATCGGGCTACCAGCAGTGCAGAGCTTGCTCAGGAATGGCAGCAGGCAGGTGTGAGTGCATCTGCACGCATTGTTGAGCGGAGACTCTTGGAGCAAGGCCTGGTCTCAAGGAGGGCAGCAAAGAAGCCACTTCTCTCCACAAAAAACATCATGGACAACTGATATTCTGCAAAAGGTACAGGCAGTGGACTGTGAAGGACTGGGGTAAAGTTTTTCTCTGATGAATCCCCTTTTCGATTGTTTGGGACATCAGGAAAACGCCTCATTCGGAGAAGACAAGGTGAGCGCTACCACCAGTCTTGTCTCATGCCAACTGTTAAGCATCCTGAAACCATTCATGTGTGGGGTTGCTGTCTCAGCTAAGGGAATCGGCTCTCTCACAGTCTTGCCTAAAACACAGCCTGAATAAAGAATGGTACCAGAGTGTCCCTCCAAGAGCAACTTCTCCCAACCCTCCCAAGAGCAGTTTGGCGATCAACAATGCCTTTTCCGCATGATGGAGCACCTTGCCATAAAGCAAAGGTGATAACTAACTTTCAAGCATGCCACAATCGCGCCTATCCTTAAAAAGCCAACCCTCGACCCAACCGCTAAGTTCCAGCTATCGCCCAATATCGCTGCTCCCATTCGTCCAAACTCCGAGCTGCATGTCCACGCTGAGCTTTCCTATCACTTCTCTTCTAACTTGCTCTTTGACATCTACAATCTGGTTTCCGCCCCCATCACTCCACTGGACAGCCCTGCCAAAATTACTAATGACCTACTTACAGCCAAAGCAAACGGAACAATACTCTATACTCCTGCTTCTTGACCGTCCTGCTTTTGACACAGTTGACCACTGCCTTCTACTACAGATTCTTTCCTCCTTTGGCGTCAAAGACCTCGCCCTATCCTGAATCTCCTCATACCTTTCCAACCGCACATTCGCGTCCTCCCACTCCCACACTACCTCCTCGTCCCACCCTCTCTCTGTTGGGTCCCCCAAGGCTCTGTTCTAGGACCTCCTTCTCAATCTATACACTTGGCCTAGGCAACTCATAAAGTCCCACGGATTCCAGTACCACCTTTATGCTGATGACACTCAGATCTACCTCTCTGGCCAGACATCACCTCCTGCTTTCCAGAATCCCGGAGTGTCTATCAGCCATATCCTCCTTCTTCTCCTCCCGCTTCCTCAAACTCAATGTGGACAAATCTGACTCATAATCTTTCCCCCATCCCACAGACTTCCTTACCTGACCATCTATCACAATTAATGACATCACGCTTTCCCCCGTACCAGAAGTCCTGCCTCGGAGTAAACCTTGACTCTGCCCTTCCTTCAAACCGCACATCCAAGCTCTTTCTACCTCCTGTCGCCTTCAGCTCAAAAATATTTCAAGAATCCGTCCTTTCCTCAACCCTCATTGCTAAAATGATTGTGCACGCCCTCATCACTCCCGCCTCGACTACTGCAACACCCTTTTCTCTGGCCCCTGCTAACACCCTCGCACCTCCCCCAGTCCATCCTTAACTCTGCGCACGACTAATTCACTTCTCCTCCTCGCTACTCCTCCGCTTCTCCCCTCGCAAATCTCTTCACTGGCTCCCATTCCCTCAGCGTAATCCAGTTCAAATTTACTAATATGACCTACAAGGCCATTATAATCTGTCTCCTCCTTATACTCTGAACTAATCTCCCGATATCTTCCCTCACGTAATCTCCGATCCTCCAAGACATCCTTCCTCCTCCACACTTATTCGCTCCTCACCCACCGCCTCCAAGACTTCTCCCAAATATCCCCCATCCTCTGGAATTCTTGCCCCAACACGTCCACTATCAAACACATTCGGATCCTTCAGACGGAACCTGAAAACCCATCTCTTCAGGAAAGCCTACAGCCTGCAATGACCCTGCTACCTCCTCACCATACCGGAGATATTGCCTCAACCAACACCGGAACTGCTGCAACCCCCCGACCTACTGTCTCCTGCCTCACAATCCTGTAAATTAAGCCCGAAAGGGCAGGGTCCTCTCCCCTCTGTATCATCTGTCATTGTTAGTTTGCTTAATGTAAGTGATACCTATAATTTGTATGTAACCCCCTTTCATGTACAGCAACCTGGAATCAATGGTGGCTATAGAAATAAATAATAAATAATAATAACTAAATGGCTCAGGGAACAAAACATAGAGATTTTGGGTCCATGCCTGGGAAACTCCCAATCTTAATCCCATTGAGTAACTTGTGGTCAATCATCAAGAGACGGGTGGACAAAACAAAACCTAAAAAATTCTGACAAAATGAAAGCATTGATTGTGCAAGAATGGACTGCTATCAGTCAGGATTTTGTCCAGAAGTTGATTGAGAGCATGCCAGGGAGAATTGCAGAGGTCCTGAAGAAGAAGGGTCAACACTGCAAAATTGACTTGCTGCATTGACTCATTCTAACTGTCAATATAAGCTTTTGTTACTCATATGTTTGCAATTAATTTCTGTCTGTGATAAAACACTGTCAAACACACACATAAAAACCAGAGGGCAGCAGATCATGTGAAAATATAATATTGTGTCATTCTCAAAACTTTGGCCATGACTGTATATGTAGTGTCCTGCAAAATAGTTACATCGTACACTCAAGTAATATGGGTATGAAAAGGATGACATAGAGTTTCGCAGGACAACAATCAAAGATACGTCAAGATTGGAGAAGAAATGGTTCAATGACAATGAAGTACCAGTGCTGAAATAGCCCCCACAGTATCCAGACTTCATTCAATTGAATACCTGTGGATAGAGTTGAAGAAAAGCTGTATCCTTAGCCTAGTGGGCTGACCAGTATGCTCTAACTTGGGAATGGTAGAAGAGACCATGTATCAGATTTCAGTCAAGAAGCATGAATCTGATAGAGAGCATGCCAGAAAGTTTCAGGCACCTTGAAAGACAAAGGTGAATTTCCAACTTACTGACAAAATAATAAAAAATTAAATTTAGATTTTTAGGAGCAAACAGTAGCAATGTAGTAACATGACAAAAAATTGTATATAAAATTATGGTAGTCTTGTAAGAGGATGAACAGAACAGTGTTGCTGGTTCGAGATGCCTCTGGGGCTGGAACTATCGGGGCTGTCACCACTGTTGCAAGGAGGCGACTGTCTGTATGGGAAGGGCCTGAGCACCTGACAGAAGGCCTGGGGGGAATAAAAGAGGACTGAGTGCGGAACAAGGAGGCTTGGCGGGAAGGCGACTACAAAGTAGGACGAAGGTTGACTCTCTCCTCTCTCCTCAGAGTATTACCGCCCCAACGCCACCTCATTACGGGCTGACTCACCCCCAGTCATTACCAAGTGTCCTTCCACATACTCCATTCATATAGCGCAGTCTAACAGACGCTCCTCATTTTACCGAACTGTGTGAGTCCGTGCGAGGCCTTCCTTCTCCTGCGGCCAGCACGGCGGCCATGCTATTGCGGTGTACCGCATCATTCCTGAGGAATCAACAGGAGGAACTTCATTCACCCAGCAACGGACCCAAACCCACCTGACCCGATACTTCGGCAGTCAGAGATAGGATCTCCTTCTTACAAGCAAGCCAGGATTTTTTCACAGACTACACGTCGGATTTGTTCCAACCACCCCCAAAACAAGAAAAACCAATAAGTCATTCCTCTCCTATCCTCCTTCCCTCATTTGGGATCTGTATTTTGTTTTGGCAAGTTAGTCCTCATATCTGTTGATCTTGTTCTTCTCCTCCCTCAGGAATAGTAATCACGAAGTTAATTCACCTGTTTAGAGTAATTCTTGTTAACCCCTTCTCTGCCTCCTGCCTTTACGCATCCGACGAACCTTACGGCTCATGTCGTGCAGTAAGATGGTGAGATCTGAAGTCTGAAAGTCAAATTTTTAAAACTTGCGTGCGGGTGTGTTGACATTGATTTTTTTGCAGCAAAAAATTCTCCAAATCATTCTAGCATACATCAAGAATGGTAGAGTTTGTAAGGGCCTCCTGGAATCGGGGTCCAACCCCATGCCAAAGCAGGATTCACTAAATCATCCCAACAGTATTCTGTCCAGCCTCTTTTTTTGAAGACTTCTTTTTAAGAAGAACTCACCACCACCTCTTTAAGCCGTTCCACTCATTGACACCCTAACTGCAAAAAGTTTTTTCTAATATCTAATCTGTGTCCCTCCCATTCAGGTTTCATCCCATTGCTTCTATCTTTCCCTGTGCAAATGAGAATAAAAATGATCCTTCACAATGTGACAGCCATTAAGATATTTGTATACGCATTAATCACCTCCAGTCTTCTTTTTGCAAGCTAAACTCCAAAATCCTAACCGTTCCCAAGGAATTTTTGCAGCCGGTCAACTTCTGGTCGTCTTTCTGAACTTGCTCCATTTTGTTGATTTTTTTTAAAATTTGGGGCCCAAAACTGGACACTATTCCAAATGAGGCTGGCCAAAGAGAAGTAAGGGCAATAATGACTTCACTGATCTAGACTGATGCCTGTTAATACAATCCTAAGTTTGTATTTGCCTTTTTTGCTGCGCATCCCTTTGGCCTCATTTCATCGTGAACTATTAGTAAACCCAAGTCTTTTTCACAGCTGTTGCTTACTTATTCCTCCCATTTGATATTTTTTTTTTCATTTTTTTGCCCAGATGTAGTACTTTGCATTTTTCCCTGTTAAAAACCATTCTGTTATTTTTGCTGCCCACTGCTCCGTTTATTTATACCTTTTTGAATCCTCTTCCTCTCTTCTCTAGTATTACTAATTCCTCCTACTTTGTGTCATCAGCAAATTTAATGAGCTTACCCTCAATTCCTTATCTAAATCATTGATAAAGATGTTGAACAATACAGGGCCCAGACAGGCCCTGTGTACCCCACTTGAGCCATTTACACCACTTTTTGGGTCGATCTCTAAGCAGTTATGAACCACCAACAGTTCCTTGTTTTCCATACTTAGTCATTTTTTCAAAAGGATTTGTGGGTACTTTGTAATGCTTTGCTGAATCAAGAATACTATCACAGCATTTCCCGATCCACCCAGTCAGTGATTCTGTCATAAAGGAAATTAAGTTAGTTGACTTGATTATTAGTTACAAACCCTGCTGACTCCTGTTTCATCACTTCATTCTTATCCAGGTACTTGATACAGTTGTTTAATTTTGTTCAAAACTTGGTGGTATAGAAGTCAAACCATGGGCCTAAGTCCCTGGATCCACCTTCTTCCCCTTTTTGAAGATAGGAACAAACATTTGCCTTCCCAGTCTTCTGGACTTCTCCTGTTCTTCAAGAATTTTCAAAGATTTGGAGTTTGGTTCTTTTACAGTTCCTGAAACTCATTTGTTTCGTCACCATTTTACTTTCGGGCTTGCTGCAGCATCTTGCCCTCAGTCAAAATGGGTTTCCAGCTTGCATATTCCCGCCCTGATTCTCCCTTTTGCTTCTTAAGCAGCCAAGCTGAGCAATCGTGCTTCAGAACTACCTGCAGGACCTGTGATCACCCCTGAACCTGGCCTTGTACTCCAATTTCCCCACTGAGGAAACTCTGAAGACTTTTGGACCGAACCCTGCTTTTGAAAGACCCACATTTGCATGGACTTACGGTAACGAGAAGAAGATCCTGAACCTGTTGTGGAAGTGATTGCTGACTTAGATTTACTCGGCCGCTGGTCTCCTGCTTCTGTGTCTGCAAACTGTGGACTATTTTGCCAACTTGTATGAAGTTAATACAGGATTTCTATATCAAACCTGTTCCTGTATTTCTCGCACCCAACCCCCCCAAAAACGCTATATGAACTGTACTACTACATTACAAGATTCGAACCAAAATTAGTGCTGCTGGGTCGGGGAAAAGGGTTGTCTGCTGTAATTGGTATCGGATGTCCGGTTGTACTTTCTGTATTTACAGTGGTTGTGACTTCTCCAACCATTCCAGGTGAGCAATTCCCCTTAATGTTTTTTTTTTTCTGCGTGTTACCACGGTAAACACTATTGTTTTTTTTTCTTTTTTTCTTTTTTGTCTGCTAAACTTGGATACAATGTCCGGGTTGAACTTCTGTATGATAGTGGTTGTGACTTCTCACAACCATTCCAGGTGAGCTTTTTTTTTTTTTTTCTCTGCAGTGTTACCCAGGTAAACACTATTGTTTTTTTTTTTCCTTTTTCCTCTTTTCCAGTACCCTGTCTTAAAAATCTGAAAATGAGGCCCGCATAAAGGAACTTTCGGATGAATGATAAATCCTTGCAGATTTGCAAATATAAAACCCTTTACAAATCTACAGGACCCCACTATCACAATTTGCAAGTGTTTGGACAGCTGCCCAGATTTCGAGCCAATTGAGGTTTTTAAAGGGCGGTCCAGGCTCCTGCCGTAGCCCCGAGTTCGGGATTCCCAAGTTGCCCCCTTTTCGTTTTGGGCGTGAACGAAAAATTCGGGATTTATTAATCAAGCAATCTTTTTTTTTGCACAGCTTCACAATTTCCACTGAACGATTAAGGGCTTACTATAATTATGTTGCTTACCAACAAGGCTTTGAGTGGGCAAACCCTCTGATTGAGACTGAGGATGATTGTTTGAATCACCTTGGATTTTATTTCAGCCATGGGCAGGTGTTGATGACCCCAATCGAGGTCAACGCTGAAGCAGCCAGTTAGCTTTGCCCCAAAAGTAAAGCCTTGGTAGCTGAATATGCCTTGGATTTCGGGGATGGGCCCTTGATACCACCGGGGACAGTTCGCCAAAAAATCTATTTTCGAAAGGGGTTACTCCCCCTGATTAAGGATAACTTGCCGGCCGACCCTCCCACTGCTTAGGTGATTTTATTAACTACTGCATCCGATTGATACTCGTCTGACTGAAGCAGGCAAGAAGATGGTCAAAGCAATCCATAACCTTTTTCCACCTTCCTCTCCGCTAAGAACCTTTGGTAGGATTACACGGGAACCTGGAACCTGAACCCATGCAGGTAGACTCTTTACAAAAACGGGTTATGATGCACGCAAGGAACATGTTTTAAGGAAATCTATTTTTCTATTGTGGTAAGTCAGGCACTTCATTATAAATCCCCAGCCGTTTCGTAAACACTGCAGCACTCATTCACTGTGAGTGTTGCGAGAGGGATCTGTAGGTCCAGCCTCAGGCTCCAGAGAGATCGAGCAAAAATCTTGATTTCTCGGATTAAACCCGTTACCTCTGGGACGTTGACTGTGAAATGCCTTTTTTCAAGTTTCCCGCGGTTTCCCACTGAGTTGTAAGAAAAACAATTCCATTGCTTTTTTTCCCCACAAATCGGGTTGACTCAACTTGGTGTCTAGCTCGCTATGATTGACTCAGGGGCAAGTGGAAATTTTAGGATGTCCTTTGCTCTAAACAGGGGATACGTTCAGGAAGAAGGCTACTCCATACAGAGGGGAAACTGTGGAGGGGCTCCCTGCTGACCTCTGAACCTGGATCGGAAACAGAGCCTTTGGGGTTTTTTATGGGTAAAGATCATCAAAGAAACTGTCCTTTTTTGCTTTCTCTTTCCCCACTTTCCCATTATTCTAGGGCTACCCTGGCTGAGGCTCAAATCCACCATTAACTGGGAACCAAGGAATTACACTTTCCAGAGAAACAGAGAGTTTCAAAAATTTTTTCAGCTTGCCGTTCCAAAGGGAAACCCCATGTCACCCTAACTACCACTGTATACCAGGCTTGTGGATTTAGTGACAAGAAGAATGCGACCATCCCCCACCGCCATTGATTGTTCCAATTAAAATATTGCCTGGAGCAGAGATCCTTTTGGGAAGACTACCCCCTGCGGGCCCGAGCTAAAGGCTTTTAAAGGATTACATAACGAAAATCTAGCCAAGGGCTTCATCCCCCCTTCTCTCCGCAGGTGCACCCATCTTCTTGTAAAGAAGAAAGAAGGATCCTGGACCCGCGTAGATATAGGGAATCAATAAAGGTTATATTAGAAACCGTTATCCTTGCCCTTTAATCCCCGATTATTGGAGAGAGTGCGACATGCCAAAATTTTCTCTAAACTAATCTTCGTGGGCCAAAAACTTTAGTCCGTATTAGACCTGGGGGATAAGGAAGACTGCATTCAGGCACATATGGACCTTTGAATACTAGTTATGCCTTTTGGTTAGTACCGCCCCACCACTTTCCAACACTTGGTGAATGACACTTCAGGGACTCCTAGATACATTCGTGGTAATTTATTTGGATATATTTTTAATTTTTTCTAACTCCACAAGAACAACATGGACATTTGAGAATGGTTTGGAACTCTAAACAAATATCTTTACATCAAAACTTGAAAAAATTTATTCCATAAGACCGAAATTCAATTTCTGGGGTATGTATGTTCACAAGGGAATTAGATGGATGGAAGCAAAACCCCCAAACCATCAAGGATTGGCCATCCTAAAATGTGAAGGATACAGCGCTTCATCGGGTTGCCCTTCATAGACGTTTCATTAGAAATTTCCTGAGGTAGTGTCACCTATCACCCAATTACCCGGAAAGAGTCTAGGTTCTCCTGGACTCCCCAAGCCCAGGAAGCATTTTCCCGTCTAAAAGATAAATTTTCCACTGCACCTATCCAGTACTCCAACCCCGACTTGCCTTCTAATAAGGGGATGTTAGCTGTGCCTTGGAGCTATACTCCTCAGAGAACAGGTGAGAAAATGTCTTGCATCCCTGGCCTCTTTTCCCGCAGTTGTCTTCGGCTGAGAGGAACTACGATTGGGCAATAGAATGTTGGCCATATTGCCGCCTTCAAAGAATGGAGACCCTTCTTCAGGAGCGCACAGCAAATACTCCTACAGACCATCGTAACCTTGAGTTTTCAGGTCGGCTAAGTCCTGACTCCTCGCCAGGCTCCTGGAATCTTTTCTTAAACCAATTTAATTTTTCATTTCTTATAGACCAGGACCGCAATGGAAAGGCTGATGCACTCTCAGGATTTATCAGCAAGACAGTCCAATTACCCTCCTAAGAATTCTTCCTGACTCTAATTCCTAGAGAATTCATAATCAAGACCTACTTTGGACATCAAGGAAGCATACCATTCGGTTCCTTTTTGGCACAACCCCAAAGGACGTAAGTCTTGTCTTTTTTTTTTTTTAAGAATGGGTGTTTTGGATTCAGGACAACGCCTGTTTATTCCTGAAACAGTCAATTGGGGTTTATTGCAATCATTCACGATTCCAAGATAGGGGGGCATAGAGGAATTCAAAGACACAGGAATTTCTTTCTGTTTCTTTGGTGGCCCACTTGCGGAAGGATGTTTTAAATTGTCCTTATGTGAAGTTTGTGCAAGATCAAACCCTCGCCCTCACCAACTGGTCTGTTACAGCCTCTTCCCACCCCGTCCCGCCATGGGGAACCATTTTTATGGACTTCATTGGGAGTTACCAACCTTCAAGGGAAGAACCCATTCTGTGGTGGTTACCGTCAAACAAAGGCACTCATTTTATTCCTTGTGTCGGTTACCCAAGCAAAAACAACATCAGATCTGAGATTAAAGAGGTTTCGTTACATGAGTAACCAGGATGAGGTTATTTCGGATCGAGGGGTGCAATTCACTTCTAGTTTTGGCAAAATTTCTGGCAGCATTGGACATAAGTAAACCTTTCTTCGTTTTCCCCCGACAAATGGACAGACCCGAAAAAACCAATAAACCCGAGCAGTATCTCCGCGCTTTTCTGCCACCTCAGGATGATTTGGGGTGGATCTTCTTCCATTAGCTAGTTCTCGATAACAACTCCGAGTCCCTCCATAAGCATCTCCTTTTACCTAATTAGGTTTTTTCCCAAACATTCTACCACGATTTCCCATAGAAACCCTTTACAGCAGTGGCTGAAAGAATCACCTTTACAAAGAATATGGATCTTCTAAAGGAGAATCTGAACGGCTCAAAAAAATACAAGAAAGCAGAAAAGTTCGTAAACCTGCACCAGCTTTCAAGGTAGGAACTTGGTATGGCACAACCAGAAATCTTTGTTAAGGTTCCGCAAAGCTGGGACTAAGTACATTGGCCTTAAAAATCAGAAAAATTTTATAAGTGCCGTTGTTGTCGTTTCAACTGCCCAGAACTATGAGAATACACCCGTCTTTCATGTATCCTACTAAAGGCTGCGACACCCAATACTTTCCGGACTTCTTCCCTTGCCCTAAAACCATGCTATGTGGTAGGAATAATTTGGGTGGAAAGGATTTTAGTTCCGTTGTATAGAAATCATTACAATATCGATTAAATGGCGGGCTACCCGTGGAGGACAACTCATGGGAACCAGTCAATAACGTTAATGCTCCTGCTTCTCCGTCAGTTTCATCAAGTACCCACACAACCGGTCTGAGGTCATCCGGGGAGGTTGTCCTAAGGGGGATAATTGTAAGGTTGTGTACATGTCCTGAAAACCAGTTTGTTCGTCACCATTTTACTTTCTTTTGCTGCAGTACTTGCCTCATCAAAATGGAGTTTCCAGCTTGCATTTCCCGCCCTGATTCTCTCCTTTTGCTTCTTAAGCACCACAGCTGAGCAATCATGCTTCAGAATCTAGCCTGCATGAACGTGATCTGACCCCGAAGCCTTGGACTTGTTCTCCAGCTATTTCCCTGAGGAACTCTGAAGCATTTGGACTCTGAACCCTGCTTTTGAAAGACCCACGTTTGGCATGGCTTACGGTAACAGAAAAGAAGATCCGAACCTGTTTGGAGAGTGATTGTGAGCTTAGATTACTCTGCCTGCTGTGTCTCCTGCTTCGTGTCTGCAAACTGTGTGACTATTTTTGCCAACTTGTATGAAGTAATACAGGACTTTCTATACAAACTGTGTCCATTATTTTCATCGCCCCCCAAAGCACAAGAGCATATACTTACACATACATTACATGGAGAGTGGTTAAAAAAATTTCTCCGCAATCTCCTTCAATACTCTGGGGGAAATTCACGACCTGGAGACTGAATTCATTTATTTAAATAAGTGTTTCCTCATATTTTTCTTTTACGATATCCTGGATTTTTTCTATTCCCTTAATGAAGATCAGTTGTGTTACATTTCCTTTCTGTGAAAAAACGATGCAAAATAGGAATTAAAAGTTCGCCTTCTCAAACTTTCTTACCATTTCATAATTTTTCATCCTGTAAAAAATCCTATACATCTTGACTTTTCTTTTACTTTTGACAATCCCCAAAAATCCTTTTTTGTGCTTTTGATCTCTTGCAAGCTTAATTCATTGTCAGCTTTTAGATAATCTGATTTGTGCCCTGCAGGTTCTGCAGACCGCATTATATTCTTCTTTAGATAGCCCCCTCTTCACATTTATAAAATTTTTTTCTTCTTTTTTTTGCATGTGCTAAATTCTGTGTTCATCCATCTGGATTATTTAAATGTTCCTATTCTTCCCCTTTTTGGAATTGTTAATTTGTGCTTTGAGAATCTAATTTTTCTAGATTTCCCACCTTCCGATATAGGAAAGATTTATCTTCGTAACGTGTTAGCCATAAAAGAAAAATACTGGGATCTCAAGTCTAAATATTTTCTACTACTGGCTAACACGGACGAAGATACACATCTTTCCTGAGGATCTCAAGTCTAAATACCATCCTTCCGGCATTTTGTTCTTAAGGATTCCAGCCATTGGATCCCCCAATTCTCTTTCTGAGTCCCTTAAAATCGCTTTTGAAATCTAACCTGAAGTCTAAGTCTTACAGGTCTTCCTCTCTATTTCCCAAATTCTGAATTGGCATGGTCGCTACTTCCTAGGTGCCAGCCACTTTACCTCCCAATTTCCTCCTTGTTTATAATGTTAGATCCAGGTTCGATCCCCTTTTTTTCCCCTACCTTTGGAAGATAAAGTTTCAGCAAGAGAGTATAAGAATTTCCTTACCTGTTGTTTTGCCTAGAAGATTCCCAACAAATGTCTGGATAGTTGAAATCTCTCATGACAACTAGTCTATTTTTTTAAGAACTTGCCGTTTGAAGCATAAAGAGTTCGCCATTTTCACACCACAGGCGGCCTGTAGTAAATGCCTACAATGGTCCTTTCCATTGTTTCTGTCCTTGTATTTTACCCAGTTTCCACAAACTCCAGTCTCGGAAGCTTCAATCTCTGTGCAATTTTAAAGCTTTTTTAACATACAATGTAACACCTCCTCCTCGTTTATCAAGTCGTTTTTTGCAAATAAGTTTACCTTCTAGCCTTGTATTCCAACATGTGTATCGTCCCACCAAGTTTCATGATTCCAATACATCATATTTCTTTTCCTAGTTAGTAGTTTCAATTCTCGTTGTTTGTTTGCCCATGCTTTGTGCCTTCGTAAGAAACATTTTAGTTGTGATTGGTTTATCTTTCTGCAACATTTTT
>JARQOD010012758.1:0-18340 GCA_033576555.1 Oophaga sylvatica | reverse complement strand
ATTTTCCCTTTCCCGGGGGGGCCCCGGGGGGGCCAAACCCCCCTTTTTTTGGGGGGGGGGGGGGGGGGTTTTTTTTTTTTTTCCCAAAAGGGAAAAAATTTTTTTTCCCAATTTGTTTTTGGGTTTTCCAAAAAATTTTTTTTTTTTGGGGGGGGGAAAAAAAAAAAAAATTTTTTTTTTGGGGCCCCAAAAAAAGGGGGTTTTTTTTTTTGGGGGGGGAAAAACCCAAAGGGGCCCCGGGAAAAGGGGTTTAACCCCCCTTTTTAAATTTTTTTTTTGGGGGGGTTTTTTTTAAAAATTTTTTCCCCCCGGGGGCCCCCCCCCTTTTTTTTTTTTCCCCCCCCTTTTTTTTTTTTAAATTTTAAAAGGGAAATTTTTTTAAAAAAACTTCCCCCTTCCCCTTCCCCCCCTTTAAAAAGAAAAAAGGGGGGGGTTTTACTGCCCTTTTTTTGGCCTGGGGGGGTTTTTGGGAAAAAAAAAAGGCCCCCCCCCGGGGGTTTTTTTTGGGGGGAAATTTTTTTTTTTGGTTGTTCCCTTTTTAAAAAAAAAAAGGGGGCGTTCCTTAAAAAAAAAAAATTTTTTTTCCCGGGGGGGCTAAAACCCCCAAAAAACCCCCGGGGGTTTTTTTTGGGTTAAAGGGCCCCCCAAAATCCCCCCTTTTTTTAAACCCCCCCCCTTTTCCCCCCCCCTTTTTTTTTTTTTTTAAAAAAAAATTAAAAAATTTTAACCCCAATTTTTAAAAAAGGGGGAAAAAAAAAAAATTTTAAAAAAAAATTTTTTTTTTTTTTCCCGGGGTTTTTTTTTAAAGGGCCCCCCAAAAAAATTTTTTTTTTGGGGGGGGGGTTTTAAAAAAATTTTTTTTTCCCCCCCCTTTTTTTTTTTAAAAAAAAACCCCAAAAATTGGGGTTTTTTAAAAAAGGGGGAAAAAAAAAAAGGAAAAAAAAAATTTTTTTAAAGTTTAAAATTTTTTTTAAGTTTTTTTTTTTTTGGGGGGGCCCCCAAATTTTTTTTCAAAAAAAGGGCGGCCCTTTTTTTTAAAAATTTTTAAAATTTTTCCCAAAAAGGGGAAAAAATTTTTTAAACCCCCCAAAAATTTTAAATTCCGGGGGCCCCCCCTTTAAAAAAGGGGTTTGGGGGCCCCTTTTGTTTTTTAAGTGTTCCCAAATTTTTTTAAATTTTTTCCAAAAAAATTTTTTTTTAAAAAAAAAAAAAAGGGGGGGGAAAAGGTGGGGGCTTTCCCCCCCCCAAAAAAAAAGGGCAGGGGAATTAATAAATTAATTTTTAAAAAAGGTTTTTAAAAAATTTAAAAACCCCTTTTAAAAGGGGCCCCCTTTTTTTTTTTTTGGGAAAAATGTATTTTTTTTAAAAATTTTTCCCAAACCCCCTTTGGGTTTTTTTTAATTTTTTTTTCCCTTTGGGGGGCCCTTTTTAAAAAAAATTTTTTTTCCCCCTTTTTTTTAAAAAAAAAATTTTTTGGGAAAACTTTTTTTAAAAAAAAAACCCAAAAAGGGGAAAAGGGAAAAAATTTTTTTGGGGGGGTTTTTTCCTTTTTTTTTTTTTAAAATGAATTTAAAAAAAACCAAACTAATGGTTTTTTTTAAAATTTTTTCCCCCCAAAAAAGGGGGGGGGGGGAAAAAAAAAAAACCTTTTTTGGGAAAAAAAAAAATTTTTAAAAAAACCCCCCCCCCGGGGGCCCAACCCCCCCTTTTTTTGGGCCCTTTTCCTTTTTAAAAAACCCAAAAAAAATTTTTTTTCCCCCTTTTTTTTTTTTTAAAAAAAAGGGGGGGGAAAAAACCCCAAAAAAAAAGGGGGAAAAGGGGGGTTTTTGGGCCCCCGGGAACCCGGAAAAACCACCGCCCCCCCAAAACCCCTTTTAAAAAAAAAAAAAAAAGGGGGAAAAAAAAACCCCTTTTTTTTCCCAAAAAATTAACCCCCCCCCTTCCCCCCCCGGCCTGTAAAAAATTTTTTTTTTCCACCCCCCCGGGGGGGGTTTTTTTTTAAAAAAAACCCCTTTAAATTTTTTAAAACCCCCCCCCCCGGGGGGGAAATTAAAATTTTTGGGGGGAAAAACATTTCCCCCGGGGGGGGGGCCCCGGTTTTGGAAAATTGGAAAATTTTTTTAAAAAAATTCCCTTTTTAAATTGCGGGGGAAAAAAAAAACCCCGGGGGGGTTTTTAATAATGAAAACCAAAAAATTTAAAAAAAAAAAGGGGGGGAAAACCCGGGGAAAAATTTTAAAAAGGAAAAAAAAGGGGGTTTTAAGCCCCCCTTAAAAACCCCCTTTTAAAACCCCCCTTTAAATTTCCCCCCCGGGGGGGTTTTTTTCCCATTTTTTTTTTAAAAAAAAAAAAAAAAAGGGGGGGGGGGAAAAAACCAAAAAAAAAAATTTAAAAAAGGGGGCCAAAACGGGGGGGGCCCCCCCCCAAAAAAAAACCCCCAAAACCCCACCCCAGCCCGGGGGCCCCCCAAAATCCCCCTTTTTTAAAAAAACCCCCTTTTTAAAAAACCCAAAAATTTTTTTCCCCCCCAAAAGGGGTTCCCCCCCCCCTTTCCCCCCCCCCCCAAAAGCAAAAAATTTTTTTAAAACCCCCCCCCCCAAAAAAAAAATTTTTAATTTTTTTTTTAAAATTTTTTTTGTTATTTTTTTTTTTTTTTCATTTTTTTTTTTTTTTTTTTTTTTTAAATTTTTTTTTTTTTTTTTGGGAAAAACCCTTTTCCCAAAAACATTTAAAAAAAAAAAACCCCCAAAAAACCCCAAAAAAAAAAAGGGGGGGAAAAAAAAAAGGGGCCATTTTTTTTTTGGGGGCAAAAAAAAAAAAAAAAAAGGGGGGTTTTTTTCCCCCCCGGGGGAAAAAAACCCCCCCCCCCCCCCCCCCCAAACCCCCCCGGGGCCCCCCAAACCCGGGGGTTTTTTTTGGGGGCCCCCCCCCCCCTTTTTTTCTTTTTTGGGGCCCGGGGGAAGGGGGGGGAAATTTGGGGGGGGGTTTTTGGGGGAACCCAAGGAAAAAAGGGAAAAAAAAAAAAAAAAAAAAAAAGGGGGGGAATTTTTCCCCCCCGGGGGGGGGGGGGGGTTTTTTTTCGGGGGTTTAAAAAAACCCCCCCAAAAAAAAAAGGGGGGGGAAAAAAAGGGGGGGGGCCCCCCGGGGGGAAAATTAAAGGGGCCCCGGGGCCCCCCAAAAAAAAAAAAAATTTTAAAATTGGGTTTTTTTTTTTGGGGGGAAAAAGGGGGGGTTTTTAAAACCCCCGGGGGGGGGGTGTAAAAAAAGGGGGGGAAAAAAAATTTTTAATTATAAAAATTATTTTTAAAAATTTGAAATATAAAAAACTTTTTCAGTTTGTTTTTATAATCAGTATAAGACACCAATATATATCCCATAATATACATATATACATATATAAACATAGCATGGCTAAAACAACACGGGTCATATATAATCCTTACAGAATACAGATGAAGATACACATCAATCAGAACATATGTAAAAAAAATTAAGGATAAGAAAATAAATAATCATAAATGAAAATAATAATAATGAAGATAAAAAATATAAAATAAAGAAGAGAAAAGAAACAAACAAAAATATAAAAAAGAAAAAAAATATAACCATCGGGTCGCAGCCCCAAAAGCCGGTAGGGATTTGGGTCGGGGTCCCCAGCCCACTTACCGTCATCTGGTGGTGCGGGGGCCCCGGGCGCTCCCGGGTGAAGCCGGCGGGGAGATGTGTGGAGGGCAGGGTGCGGTGGCCAGGTCCGCCCCTGCCCTAGGAAGCCAGACAAAAGAAAAAAAAAAAACAGAGAAACAAGAGAAACCAGAGAGCTCAGGAGCTGCTGCTGCTTTGGAGCCCAGGCAGGGTGTAATAAGTGCACTCTGCTCTGGGCATTTTAAAGGGGCAGTAGCACTCCTGGGCAGAGGAAAAAAAAAAGTGGCAGTAAACACCGCAATCCACCCAGGGCCCCCAGCAGGAGGGGTTGAAAGCAACAATGGTAAAGACAATACTAAAGGCAATGTAAAAAATTTGTAAATAATGTAGATAATGTAAATATTTGTATATATGGATAGTGAGGATAAATAGTGATGTGTGTGACATTTTTGAGGAATTTTTTGCAGAGGTGGTGCAGGGAATGTGAATGATGGCGAAAGTGGTATGAATGAGGGAGTGAGTGTGGAGTGAATGCAGGGGTGGATGCAGGAGTAAATTGTGGAGCAAGTGTGAGTGGGGTGGGGGCTGGCCCATCTGCCCCCAGCCGTGGCACCCAGGCGTTCAATTTGCGGGGGTCGCGGCTGGGGGTCGGGGGGGCCCCCCGGGGGGGGTTCTCAGGGGGTCTCCTCCCCTCGGGACCCCGGGGGACGGCGTTTTGCAGTGCCGTTTCCTGGGGCCTCAAAAGGGGGGGAAAGGTCAATAAAAGTAAGGGGAGGACGGTGGACTTGTCTTTCTGAGTAGAAGGCATGGTTTGGCCGCCTTCCAAGAGAGAAGAAGGGAGGACTGTCTGGCCCTCTCCCAACGCCAGGCAAGGGCCGGTGAGGGGGAAATGTGGTCCGTCTTCGGTGGGGGGGCAGTGAAGCTTGCCCACCCAGGGCAGGGTGGTGGAGCTCCTCCTGAAGATGGGCTTCAGGGCGGATAAACATCTTTGCCCTAAACCTCCCTCATGGGCCCGTTTCTTTGACATCAGCTTGTTGGGGCCGAGGGGCTTGAGCTCTTCTGGTCGAGTTATGAGCTGGTGAAGGGGGAGCCCGGATGGCGAGGCTTCGTTGTACAGGCGGTGGTCTCGCCAGAATTCCGTCAAGAAGTGACCGTGGTGACATGTAACGAGTCACTCTCAGGCGTTTGGGCATAATGACGTCGCTTTCCCGTTATGGGGAAGTCACCGAGGTCCCAAAAAAGAACAGGGCGAGTTTGGTATTTTTGGGCGGGGGCTGGACCTTCATGGTTAAGTTGAAGGTCTCAGGCGATACGGTTTCCCCCCATCCCTTCCTCGGGATTCTGGGAAGGGACAGGATCCTGGTCTTCTACCAGGGGGCAGCCGAAGGTCTGTCACAAATGCGGCGATCCCCGCCACTTCAGCGCAAGCTGCAAGGTGCAGAAATGTGCCTTGTGTGCGGGGTTTGGGGGGCATCTCGCCGCGTGTGCAGGGACATCGGTGCAACCTGTGTGGTGACCTTGGTCACCCGTATAGCCACTGCCCTCGCTCTTCTCCAATACTGCTGCGGGCCCCGGGGGGGGGAGACCATGGGGGGGAAACCCCGGCGGGGCTTCTTCTGTCGCGGCGAGCGGTGGGGCGGGGAGGGGCTGAGGGGCCGGGGAGGAAAGGCAAGGTCACCCGAGGCCCTCATATCAAACGGAGGCAGGCGGCTCGCCAGGGGGGTAGGGAGCAGGTGGGGCCTCAGGTAAAATGGGGTGATGGGCCTGCTCCTCCCCCTGGGTTGGTGGCTAAGCCTCTGAGGCCCTGGGGAGGAAGTGGTGAACGAGGAGATCAGGAGGATGGAGAGGGAGGATAAAGCGCTGATTCAGACAGCTCCTCTCAATATGAAAGTGTTGATGAGGAAGTCTTAGAGCAGCCTACAGCATCAAAGGGTGTAAAAAAATTAACAACAGGAGGGGAGGAAGAGGCTGAATAAATCTTCCAAATCCCCCCACCCCCGACCGTGAGGGTACCAACGGAAGGGCCCATCGTTCCCCCTTGATCACACTCTCCAACCGGTTCCGGCCCTTGAGGGCCTGCTAAAGAGTCGCCGGACGAAAGGGGAGGGGACCGGGGGCGGCATCGGGGGTCTTTTAGGGGATGGCGGAGTCCCAACCCTTGGGGGACGTTGTTTTTTCCCAAAGGGGGACAGACCTGGAGTCCGGAGGTGAGGACACCAGGGGAGGAGGGATGGACACCTCGTCCACCTTAAAAAGGAAAGGTTCCGACTCCTCCCAGAGGGTGGGTGGGTGGGGTGGGTAAGAAGAAGGCCGTCTAGCTTGATCACTCATGATGGCTGAACTCGCCCCGTTGACGCTGGCATCCATTAATGTCGCCAGCTTTAAAGTCAGATGCGGCTAGATTTACGGCCTTTGATTTTCTCACCCGAATTGAGGCTGAAATTTTATTTTTGCAGGAGACCAGACTACTGACTTGGGGGCCATACATAAAGTACGGAGAGAGTGGAGGTGCAGGCCCTCATACGGGTTTCTCTTGCGGCCGAGCCGTATAGCGGGGTGCAGTCCCTTTAAGACTGCAGATGTGGAATGCAGACGAGTGATTCGAGCTAGAAATGGGGAGGTGCCTGGTCCTTGACGTCTTCATGAGGGACAAGAGCTGCGGCTCATAAACATCTATGGTCCACAATAAAAGTGGGACCGGAAATGTCTCTTCCTGAGGATTAAGCCTTTCTTTTTAACAAGCCGGCAGGTGGTCTTCGGGGGGGACTTCAACACCTTTAAACGAGGCCCCGTGATCGGGGGGGTCCTGGAGATCGCCTGGCTTATGACAGCGTCGCCTCAATGCATAGCCAGTGAAGCTCGCCTGGTGGATGTCCACATCCGGGCACACTCCAGGTCACGGGGGTTTCACCTATCATAGGGGTTAGCTGTAGATCTAGAATAGACAGGTTTTTTTTAAAGGGAGGATGCCACTTTTTCTGCTGTTCCGCGTTGAGGGGAGTTCTCTGATCACTGTCTAATTTTCTTTTCTCTGAATGTTGCAGAGACTCCCCGGATGGGAAGAGGGCTGTGGAAAAGCTGAATTCACCCCTGCTGGAAGAAGCGAACGTGAGACAATCCTTCGAGGATTTTCTTCAGAGCCGGGTTTACCGCTTTTGGACTCTGTAGTAGTAAGTCAGAGTGGTGGGAGATCTTCAAAAAGCGGGTTGCGGGTTCTTCGTCAGCTCTCGAGCCTCAGGAGTCTGAACAGGCATCGCTTGTATCAAGGCTCTGGGAGGAAACTCGAGCAGCTCGTCTCGACTGGAGGTGACCGTGAGGAAATCTCCAGAGTGAAATCTTTGCTTAAGAGGTGTCAGTATGATAGGCACACATCTTTGGTTTTTGAGAGGGTTTTTCGGGAAGTACCGCTCACCCGACCCCTACGGGAAAACTGTAAGATTTTCAGTGAATTGTAAAATGGTGACAGGACTGATCGACAGTAGGGGGTCCCTGAACAGATCCAAATCGGGGATCCTGGAGGTGGTCAGGTCCTTTTACTCACGCCTCTTGGGAAAGAGGGATCTAGATGGGGATGAAGATGTCGGTTTTCCCTGGCTGAAACCACCCCTGAGCCAGGGATGATCCCTCTCTTGGTGTTTTGGCAGAAGCAATCAGGAAGAGGAAGTGAGACTGGCCATTGATGGGCTTTTGGCCCAAAAATCGCCAGGTCCGGATGCTTAACATCCGAGTTTTTATAAGACCTTCAGGGGCTCCTTGGTCCCCCTCTTGACTGGGGTGTTTAATTAGTGTCTTTCCTCGGGTACCTTCCGGTTCAATGAGGAGGTCAGCCCTGATTATTCTGTCAAAGGGTAAAGACTCGTTCCGTATTGAGAATTGGCATCCCATAGCGCTTCTCAATACGACCGGAAGATTCTGGTGAAGGTGTTGTTTAAACCCGGGTGGTCAAGTTTGCACCCCGGCTCCTTTCGGAGGCCCAGCACTGCTCTGTTCCAGGCCGCAGCACCTTTAGTGCTGTGCTCGGTGTCCGAGAGGCAGTGGAACAGGGTAGGCATGGTCACTGGAAGGGGGTTTTTACTGTCATTTGACCAAGCAAAGGCCTTTGACCCGGTTAACCATGAGTACCTCTGGTCTGTCCTTTTAAGGTACGGTCTGCCTGGGGGGTTTGTAAAAATTTGGGTAGAGATCTTGTACCAAGGGGCTTGAGACTTTCCCGCTCGTGAACGGTTGGTCGGGGCACCCTTTTGAGGTGGGTTCTGGGGTCCGTCAGGGCTGTCCTCTGAGCCCACTTTTATACGCGTTCGCGATCGATCCCTTCCTGAGGAGGGTAGATCGTGGGACCGTTGGTGGGATCGGGATGGACCAGCGGGTTCGGGCCCCTCTGAGGGTGGTGGCGTACGCTGACGATGTTTCCTTTTCGTATCCTCGAGAGGGGAGGCGGATTGGGTCATGTCCGAGGTCGTGCGTTACTCGGAGGCATCCGGGTCCATGATCAACCGGGAAAAGTGTGAGAGTCTCTGGCTGGGAGGGGGAGATCCTAGTTTTGATCTCCCGGGCACCCTTCCAGAGCCCAGGCCTCCGCCAAAATTCTAGGCATCGAATTTGGCCCGGGGACTACCCCCAGAAAAATTGGAGGGCAGACTCAAGATTTGCCGCCCAAAAAGGGGGACCAGTGGAGGGGTTTGGGCTTTAACCCTGAGGGGAAAGGGGTTTGCTTGGCTAAAGGCTTTCTGCTTCCTTGTTAATTTACCTGGCAGTGTGTGCATCTTGCCAGAACCTCTCTGGAACGGGTTTACAGCCCTGTTCTTCCAGTGTTTGGGGGAAAGGCTCAACCCAATCAAGAGAGAGGTCACGTACCGTACGAGGAGACTAGGTGGGTTGGGGATGGTCAACCAGTAGTGTTCTTATGAACACCTTTCTTAAAGCCAATATTTCCAACCTTTGGCTAGAGAGGGCTCCTCCGTGGGTATTCTCCTGCAGGGGTTGGGTTTCGGCCCTTCTTCCAGGGAAAGGAGACAGGAGGGCAAGTGAAGGATCTCCGTACACCTCACGGACATCTCCCGGCTTACGCACCCCGGTTCTGAAGGTAATCCGCCGGTGGGGTCTGGGGATGAGGGAAATCAGGACCATGTCGAGACAATGTCTTGACAGAAGGGTTCTGTTGACCCCATTTCCAGAAGCCCCTGGTCCCTCAGGGGTTGCCCAGGCCGGGATCTGGAGGTGGGGCTCGGGCTTTTAAATTCAGGCGGGTCCCCCACGTAGTTTTGGGACTTGGCCTGGCGTGTTTTCACGGGAGACTGTATGTAAGGGACAACTTGAAGTACAGGAACTCCGATAAACGGGTTGTCCTCGTGAGGAGTGTGGCGACATGCGGAAAGCATGGAGCACTTCCTCCTTCAGTGTCCCTTTAATGCAGAGGTTTACAACGGGGTGGGTTTCTTCCATACTTGGCCGCGGCTGGCGTCCCTTTCCTACGCCAAGTGGGTTTATGGGCGTTCAGTTCCCTGGGTGGCCGAGAGCGGAGCACTTTTTTTCCTAGTTAGCGTAGTGGTCAGGTTTTACACGTGGAATGCACGGTGTTTTAGTATCGATGCAACAGAAAGCCCACCCCGGGGTGAGGTGGTTAGTAACATCTTGGGTGACCTGGGGAAGGTGCGTTCTTTGGAGTTCGAGAGGTTGGGTGTGAGGAGGGCCTCTTTGGGTTTGGAGGGGCTTCTCCTTTTAAAAAACACCTCAAGGAAAGTTTTTTGTGTAATGGTTGGTAGGGATAGCATAAGGTGGTGTGGGTGTTGAGGGAGAGAAGTAGGGGGAGATAGAGTCAGGGAGGGGCAGTGTGAGGGACAGATAGAGAGTTAGTTAAGTTAAGTTAGGTAGAGTAGGGAAAAGATAGGGATAGATAGGGACAGTTTTTTTAGGGGTAGAAGTAGGGACAGTTTTAATTTACAAGGGACAGGGTGAATGTGTTGTTGGGAAGGGATAGGGGCCCCTTTGGGCTCCAGTCTCCTGGTGGTGGGCTACTGCATGACACAATGTAGCTTTTTGTTTTTGTAAAATAAGAATGGATATTGAGGCTTGCAGGCACCAAACTTGGGCCTTGTGCGATAGGAAATGTTTAAAAGTAGTTTTTGTTGCAGTATGGCATATAATGATAATGTTTGTTGTTGTAAATTGTGTTTTTGTAATTATATTGTATGTATGTATATATTATATGGTTTATTAAGATGATTATTTTGAGTGTATGTAATTGGTGATTGTGGGGATATAGTTAGGGTTGTGTGGGGGTTGTTTGGGGGGGGTTGGGGGGTGGTGAAAATTTTTTGAGGGCAGTGGGCAAGAAACTTGAAAAAAATTGGGCCCACGGACCCAAAGGAATGCTATGTGGAAACAGGGGCATAAAACGTTATATGGACCCCAAAAATGTCTTGCAGTGAAGAGGGCCCTGAACTGATGGACCTGTGGTGAGGTGGGGGTAAAAAAAAAATAAAAAAAAAAAAAATAAATAAATAAATAAAAAAATATATATATACATATTGTTTAGGAGGTTACGTTTTCTATTGTGGTGGCCAGAAATGGCCTTTTTGTGTTTGTGTTGAGGCAGTGGGTCAACCCTTTTGTTGTTTTTTTTTTGGGGGGAAAAAAAAAAAACCAAAAAAAAAAAAAAAAAAAAAAAAAAAAGGGGAAAAAAAAGAAAAAAAAAGGAAAAAAAAAAAAAAAAAAATTTTTTAAAAAAAAAAAAAATTTTTAAAAAAAAAAAAAAAAATTTTTTAAAAAAAAAAAAGGCTTTTTTTTAAAAAAGGGTTAATGATTTAAAAAATTTTTTTTTTAGGGGTTTTTTAAAAATTTTTTTTTTTTAAAAAAACCAAAAAATTTTTTTAAAAAATTTTTTTTTTTTTTTTAAAAAGTTTAAAAATTTATTTTTTTAAAAAAAAATTTTTTTTAAAAAGGTTTTTTTAAAAATTTTTTTTTTTTTTTTTTGGGGGGGGGGGAAAAAAAAAAGGGGTTTTTAAAAAATTGGAAAAAGAAAAAAAAAATTTTTAAAAGGGGAAAAAACCCCCGGGGGGGGGGTTTTTTTTCCCCATAAGGGGGGGGGGGTTTTTTTTTAAAAAAATTTAAAAAAAAAAAAAATTTTTTAAAAAAAAAAGGGGGTTTTTTTTTTTTGGGGGGGGTTTTTTTTTGGGGTTTCCCCCCTTTTTTTTTTTTTCCCCCCCGGGAAAAAAGGGGGGTTTTGGGTTTTTTTTGGGAAAGGGGGGGGGGGGGGGGGGGGGGGGGGGGGGGGGGGGGGGGGGGGGGGGGGGGGGGGGGGGGGGGGGGGGGGGGGGGGGGGGGGGGGGGGGGGGGGAAAAAAAATTTTTTTTTTTTTTTCCCCCCTTTTTTTTTTTTTTGGGGGGTTTTTTTTTTAAAAAATTTTTTTAAAAAATTTTGGGGGGAAAAAAATTTTGGGAAAAAAACAAAAAAAATTTTTAAAAAAAGGGAATTTTTTTTTTTTTTTTTTTTTAAAAATTTTTTTTTTTTTTAAAAAAAAGGATTTTTTAGGGGGGTTTTTTTTCAAACCCCGGGGGGGTTTTTGGGGGCCCCAAAAAAAAAAAACCCCCCTTTTTTTTTTTTTTGGGGGGGGGGTTTTTTTTGGGGGGGGGTTTTGCCCCCCCCCCCCCCCCCAAAAGGGTTTTGGGGGGGTTTTTTTTTGGGGGTTAAAGAAACCTTTTTGGGGGGGGGAAAAAAAGGGGAAAAGGGCCCCTTTAAAAAGTTTGGGTTGGGACCCAAAAGGGTCCGGGCCCCCCCAAATTTGGGGCCCCCCGGGGGGTTTTTTCCCCCCCCAAACCAAAAAAAATTTTTTGGGCCCCCAACGTTTATGACGCAGACTAACATTCACGGTGCGCATCGTTCATCATCGCAAGCGTACCGACAAACACAAGGCGTTGTCATGACTGCTTTACTCAGTAAACATGCACTATGATGAAACATACACGCATGTGCCTATTACATAACAAGCTACAAGAAAAAACGAGTGTGAGGTGTGACACAGCTGTTTTGTTAAGGTACAGTATTATATCGACATTGTACAGGTGTCGCTATTCAGTCTGATAAATAGATATCATTCACCTATTCTATCAGTTGTCGTTCTTTCAGCACCACTTACAGGTATATATTTTGCTATTGTGACTATGCACTATTGACTTTACCAAGGTAATGCATGATTTTTGTTAGCGATTATCATGTTTACATGAAGGACCTTTATGATATGGGCTGTTAACTTTCTAATCAAATATGTATTTTTTAAATGACACAAATATAAGTAATGTTGAAGAGGACTATTCCTACATGCATTGTTTGCACAATATTACAGGTGTACATCACGTCCCTTAATCAACATTGGATTATTATATTACTTGTATGCTTTTATTTCAAAGGCAAGAACACTGAAGTATAACCTTCGCACTGCAGCAGTTGTCAAAGTTCAACCCACATTATGCACTTCCAACATTGCAGATTTGAGTCATCATGATGTGAGTTGGATTTGTCTAAGCTATGGAGTGACAGGTTGACCATCAGTATCCTATAGCATAAGTAGGCTTTTGTGTTTGCATTTGTTTTCGACATGTGCATATCTGAAATAATGTCAACATTATTTGTACAGATTGTGACAAGACAACATTTTATGGTTTGAAAGTTGACGTTCAAATGTTTAAGTTAGAATCGGGTAGCCATATCTATGTGTAGCACTAGACACTTTGAGATGTCATGTTTTTTCACCATGTTAGGTAGCTAGCAGTAATTTTGCCGGACACTCAGCAGGGAACGCAGGCGTTACTGAACCCACAAACACATCAGCGATTGTTTCATCTGTGCATCTAACACTTCTGAGCAGCAACTGGCGTGTTGAGCCAGGGTCAAGGAGGGTGTAGGCAGGGCCTAGTATGAGAGTTTGAAGTGAGTTGAGTTAGCAGCAGTAATTTTTGCCAGACACACAGCAGGGGAACAGCAGGCGTTACTGAACCCCACAAACACATCAGCGATTGTTTTCATCTGTGCATCTAACACTTCTGAGCAGCAACTGGCGCTGTTGAAGCCCAGGGTCAAGGAGGGTGTAGGCAGAGGCCTAGTATGAGATGTTTGAAGTTGAAGTTGTAGTTAGCAGCAGTAATTTTTGCCAGACACACAGCAGGGGAACAGCAGGCGTTACTGAACCCCACAAACACATCAGCGATTGTTTTCATCTGTGCATCTAACACTTCTGAGCAGCAACTGGCGCTGTTGAAGCCCAGGGTCAAGGAGGGTGTAGCAGAGGCCTAGTATGAGACGTTTGAAGTTGAAGTTGTAGTTAGCAGCAGTAATTTTTGCCAGACACACAGCAGGGGAACAGCAGGCGTTACTGAACCCCACCAAACACATCAGCGATTGTTTTCATCTGTGCATCTAACACTTCTGAGCAGCAACTGGCGCTGTTGAAGCCCAGGGTCAAGGAGGGTGTAGGCCAAAATATTGAGTTATTGCTTGTTACGTGGCCATTGCAAATGTATGTACTTCAAACAAGAATAAATGAAGTTTTACTAGACAATAAAATGATGAATTTCAATTCCAAGATAGAAAAATATTATACTTGAGAGTCCTTGTGGTTGATACCGTTTAATGGCTAACTGAAAATATGGTAACAAATTCAAAGCTTTCGAGACTACTCAGGTCTCTTCATCAGGCTAAGACTAAAAAAAAAAGGAAGAATCACATATTTCTACACACAACAGGACACAGGAATAGGTAAGACAAGTGAGGGAGGGACAAGTGAGGGGAGCCCGGCCAAAAAATGAGAACAAGGATGAATTATCAGCGCCACACAATAAGAGAAAAATAATGGATTTACCTGTGGCAAAACACTTTTGTATGCCCGGTCATAGCATGATGGATATGGAATTACTGGTATTAAAATATAACTTCAAATATGAGAAAGATACAAAGGTTTCAGAATATAAGCTCATCAGACCTTTGACACTGTTAGTGATGGGAATGAATAGATCACACGGATTTATGTCATTCTATATCAATTAAGGAATCTGCGTCTTGCCCTTCCAGGGGCATGAAAACACAAAACAGACCCAATCAGAGGGCATAAAACTTTCTATCCTTATCTAGGAACTGTTCCAATATTTATGTTCATTCCTCTGTGATAATGACAGTTCTGCTACACGTCACTTACTTGTCTTACCTATTGCACTATTCCTGTGTCCTGTTGTGTATAGAAATATGTGATGCTTCATTTTTTGTTTTAGTCTTTGCCTGATGAAGAGACGTGAGTAGCCTCGAAAGCTTGCAATTTGTTACCATCTTTTCAGTTATCCATTAAAGGTATCAACCACTGCGGACTCTCAAGTCTAAATATTTTTCTATCTACTGGCTAACACGGTACGAAGATACACATGTTTCCTAACTTCAAGAATAAAATAAAGACACTGCAAATATAAACGCATATATGCACATGCCAACAGAAATGGAACAACACACCACCCAAAAATTGGTTACAAAATATAGTGTTGTAAATTTAAGAATAAAAGTCCATTTTTGATTTATGAATAATGCTTAAGGAACGCTATGTTAAACCATAACATAGTGAAGACAATGGATTTTGTAATAGTCACTCATCATCATCTCATGCAATTTAGATGTGACAGTCACAGACATTTCAATTATTTAAGTTAATAAAATCGTTACTTTGTACAGCATGTATGACATGTCCAGCATGGACTCATCAATGTGATGACACAATAATGTACGATAAAAAATAACCATTTAAAAAACATAATGCATTGTCACAATTTAAGTGTGTGCCTGCAAGTGTAGGTGAAACAAAGGCTACGGATAGCAAAGGTATATTCTATGTCTGTATCAGACAGTGGACAGCCTCTGATGGGTAATGGCGATGTTATACTGTACGTCAATAAAGTCTGGGGGCTGCAATCATGCATTTTTTGCTTGTACAGTGTTGAAGAGGGTAAAAGCATGTCTGGTTGCGCAAGGCTTATCCGTCAACACTACCTTCCTACTGTCACGCGTAGGGTAGGGTAGCGTGTGTCAATTAGAGACTCTATAAAATGTGACGTTACGCAGCGTTATTGCGCCCTAGGGACGCCAAAAAATACACAGCAGTAATCATTTACTGTCTAATACTCCACCTATGACCAACAAAAAAGAACGTTCCCTCTTTAACAATCTACAAGACTAACAAGCATAATGGTTGACGCTGACTTTATTGAGGTACAGTATTACATCGACATTGTCCATGAGTAACTATGCACTGTGATACCTATATACCATTATTAATTTATATCTGTTGTGGTTGTTTCAACAGCACTTGCAGGTATAATACCTATTGTCAGTATGCATGATGCACTTTCTAGATGTAATAATTTATTATTGCACATTATTACCAGGTTTAGATGCTGGCCATTTCATATATGGTGTTAAGTTACAGTTGGCATCAGTATGTGTATTTTATAATGTCTGTCATAAATAAACTCGTGATGATGATGATGAGGATTTTATGATTCGTACATCCATTGACTGCATTATCTTACAGGTACAGATAAAGTTCCTTAAAAGCATTAATTGATAAGTATGAAATGTACTTTTATGCATTAATTTCAAAAGTGAAGACAAGTTTTAGTTTTTGTTACCATTCTAATAGACATGTGCAGATATGCGCTGTGATGACAAATTATATTTTTCCATATTGTCATAAAAATTTATGACTTCTTGCCGGACACACAGCAGGGGAACAGCTGGCGTTACTGAACCCCACTAACACATAGCTTGTGTATTGGTCTGTGGACACGACACTTCTGAGCAGCAACTGGCAGTGTTGTAGCCCAGGGAGTAGAGTTCAGGTGGTAGAAAGATGAACATAACAGGAGACATGGATAACGTTGCGAACCAGTTATTTAATCTGAAAACGGACAGACAAATTCTGGCGAGATCCATGCCTTGTTCATTTTCAGAAAAGTAAGCCGGTCTACATTATCGGAGGATAGTCGCATGCGACGGTCTGTTAGTACACCACCTGCAGCACTAAAGACGCGCTCCGATAATACACTGGCAGCAGGGCAAGCCAGCACCTCCAATGCATACTGGCTAAGCTCTGGCCATGTATCCAGCTTAGAGACCCAAAACTTGAATGGGGAAGAGCCATCGGGGAGTACACTGAGAGGGAAAGACATGTAGTCTGTCACCATCTTACGGAAACGTTGCCTCCTGCTGACTGGAGCCGTCTCGGATGGTGTAGACATTTGTGGCGCTGCCACAAAACTTCGCCACATTTGGAACATACTGGTCTTGCCCTGTGCAGAGGCGCTGCTTGTGCTCCCTCTTGTTGCAGAGCTGTCTCCACTGCCTCGACGCACAGAGCTGCTTTGTAAAGCAGTAGCAGCAGCAGTGCTCTCGGCTGGAATGGAGAACATTATGGATTGCACCAGTGTGTCTTGGTACTCCCGCATTTTACGCTCCCGGTTCAACGGTGTGATGAGGCTTTGTAAGTTGTCCCGGTAGCGAGGGTCTAGGAGGGTGTACACCCAATAATCAGACGTGGTGAGAATGTGGGCGATGCGGCGGTCGTTTCTCAGGCACTGCAGCATGAAATCAACCATGTGCTGCAGACTCCCAACTGGCCAAGAAACGCTGTCCCCTGCAAGAGGCGTCATCTCTGCCTGCTCTGCATCACCCCACCCTCGCTCTACATACTGACTAGAGCGTTGTGTACCTCCCTCTGGAGCGATGTCTTCCTCCTCCATTGACTCCTCCTCATCCTCCTCACAAAGTGAGCCCTGCCCAGCCCTTTGTGAGGAACCACGTTGCGCTGACTGTCCAGAAGGTGATGGAATTTGTGACTCCTCATCCTCCACCTCTTCCAAAACCTCATCCCTTATGCTTGCAGTGTTTTTTGAAGCAGGCAGATAAGGGGGACAGTCAGGCTGACTAGTGCATCATCTGCACTCGCCATCCGCGTTGACTCATCAAACGCACGCAAAACGTGGCAGATGTCCTTCATAGAGGCCCACTCAGTAGTGGTGAAGTGTGAACGGCGCAAATTGCGAGTTGATTGCGCCTGATGCAGCTGATACTCCATTACTGCTGGCTGCTGCTCACACAACCGCTCCAACATATGTAACGTGGAATTCCACCTGGTGGGTACGTCACATATGATGCGATGTTCAGGAAGGCGAAATCTGCGTTGCAGAGCTGCAATGCGCGATCTGGCCATGCTGGAACGTCGCAAGTGAGCGCACTCTAGGCGGACCTTGTGCAGCAGTGCATCAAGATCCGGATAGTCCCTCAAAAAACTCTGCACGACCAAGTTGAGCACATGTGCCAGACATGGTATGTGAGTGAGGTTGCCAAGGCCCAGAGCTGCCACCAGATTTCGGCCATTGTCACACACTACCAAGCCTGGCTGGAGATTCGCTGGCAAAAACCACACGTCGCTCTCCTGCTTGATGGCATTCCAGAGCTCCTGCGCTGTGTGGCTTCGATTCCCCATGGAAATTAATTTCAGGACGGCCTGTTGACGTTTGGCCACGGCTGTGCTCATATCGGTCGCATCAGGTAAGCGTTCACGGGTCCATGTGGAGGTAGACCGTGACGGCTCCTGCAGCGATGATTCTGAGGAACTGGAGTAGGAGGAGGAGTCAATGTGGACAGACTTGATTCCTGCAATCCTTGGAGTTGGCAGAACACGTACAGCGCCACTCGCAAGATCTGTACCCGGCTCCACAACATTGACCCAATGGCAGTGAGGGAAAGGTATCGTCCCTGGCCATGGGTACTGGTCCACGCATCGGTGGTCAGGTGGACCTTGCTACTGACGGCGTTTAGTAGCGCATGTTTAATTTTTCCCTCAACATGCTTTTGCAGACCAGGGACGGCTTGCCTGCTGAAATAAAATCGGCTGGGCACATTGTATTGTGGGACTGCCAATGCCATTAAGTTACGGAAACTGTCAGTCTCCACCAGCCTGAATGACAGCATTTCAAGGGACAGGAGTTTTGCAATGCCAGCATTCAGAGCCTGTGCTCGTGGATGGTTTGCCGAGTATGGCCGTCTTTTATCCCATGCCTGTGCTACCGATGGCTGTTTTGTGGCCTGGGAGTGTGAGGATGACAGGGAACTTGCAGCTGTGGGTGGAATAACACTGGGTCTCTGGACAACAGTGACAGAGGTTCTTCCATGGCGATCCTGTGAGGAAGCCGAACCAGCTGTGTGTGAGCTGGAGGAAGAGGCTCCAACACGAGCTGAAGATGTAGGTGCTGCTGTAGGTTGGCCTACATCTCCAGTGTGTCTTTGTAACTCAACCACGTGCTTTGACCGCACATGTTTCCACATATTTGTGGTATTAAGGTTACTGACACTTTTACCTCTTTTTACTTTTTGATTACACAGCTTGCATTTGACATAGCAAATATCATCTGCAAGTGTGTCAAAAAAGGACCACGCAGTGCAAGTCCTGGGAGCGCCGTTTTGGCTGTTGGAAGAGAACTGCTACGAACGGGTGCCAAACTGGAGGCTACAGGCAACGAGTCTGCAGCCTACCTCTCCCTACTGTTTGGACCGTTGGGGCAATCTCTTCCTCAGAGCTGCTACCACCACCTTCCTGTTCCTCACGCCATGTTGGGTCTTGGACCTCATCATCTCCACTACCCTCTTCCAACACCTGCTGCTGTTG
>JARQOD010012757.1:0-18341 GCA_033576555.1 Oophaga sylvatica | reverse complement strand
ATAAAAATATGTGATTCTTCAATTTTGATTATCTTCCCTGATGAAAACCCAAGTAGTCTCGAAAGCTTGCAATTTGTTACCTTTTTTTCAGTTAGCCTTAAAAAGGTATCAACCCATGAGGACTCTCAAGTCTAAATATTTTTCTTGCACACTTTTGGGCATTCTCTTGATGAGCTTCAAGAGGTAGTCAAGAATTGTTTTCATTCAGGTTATAATTCTTAGTTTAGTGTAAATTTTTACAATTTTCATACTCATGAAAAAAACAGAAACATCTTTAAATGAGAAGGTGTGTCCAAACTTTTGGTCTGTACTGTATGTATACAAAACTAAGAATATTCTAAAAAAAAAAAACAAATTAATGAAATTGGTAAAGTAATTAAAATTAATATAAAACGCCAAAAACTGAAATGACTGGTCCCGAATGCTTTTACTCCACTTTCCCATACTGCCTGCAAACATGAAATCCATGTAGAATCAATCTGCATAATGTTCCGTATAGCAGCAGCATCACAATGAGAGAGGAAGAGATAAAATGGTATTGGAGGACAAGCTATTAGTTCCAGCAAAGTTGCGGGTTATTTGTTTATGGCCATTTCACTGTAAGCCTACAGTATTTAGCTTGAGATATATTAGCATGCAATATGGCTTTCTTATTTACATTTCAGTCCCCTAGACAAGAGAACACGACCATCACATAACCTTCCATGCGTATTCTATGGGAGCCCAGAACCTTTTTCATGGTGTGACATTCCATTTGGAAATGTTTCTCAGTGTGAGTCTGTCAGGATTCAGTCTAAACATCCGTCTCATCTCTCTCTGTGTCACCGATCTCTTTTGTCAGGGTCAAAGAAAGCAGTGTGAGGAATTAATAAGCCCGCCCATCAGCAAAGGGTTAAGAAACTGTAATAATGTCTGCTGCTTGGCAGCCTGTATTAGTCGGCAATCTCAAGCATAGAGCCGGGGATAAAGTTCATGAAGAAAAACTGAATACCTGCTCATTTGTGATCATCTCTGGAGTATGATATATTGGTCTGAATTTCATCTGGATTACATTATTTCCTCCGTAGAATTACCTACCTGTACATCCATTATGCAAGGAAATCTCTAGGTTTAGAGAGTTAAATGGCTGAGAGCTCTTCACGCAGCCTGAGTGGTCTGGTGTTGCATAAATGCGCTGATCAGTCAAGATGAGAGAGGGCAGGAGAAAGAAATGAAAAAGAAAATGTGTTTGTAGTGGCTGCACCTGCTACAGACAGAAAGCAAATCTGAATAACCTTGGAGCCTGGTAGCTTGTCATTAAATGGGATTCCTAGCTTTTCAGCATCAATTGAAGGGCTAATATGGTTTCTGCAATAAAACGTATAGTTACAGCTATAATGGCCATTTGTGCAAACAGTGACCCTCATTTACCCCCTTCTCTTCCTACATAGCATAGCTTCTCCGTCACATCTAATTCCATTCAGTAACTGCTATTTTGTCATGTATACGCCACTTACATTAATGATATTATTTACGATTATATATATCATTTGCCAAATATAGTACAATGCATTGCCTCAAGACACAAAGCGTATGCACATTGCTTAGGCTGATTGGCCATAATAGAATGAATTGAGTTTTATTGTAATAAAATACATTTTAGACTCGTCATAAACAATGAAGACTTTATTATGTTGCTATTCTCCTGAGGCCTATCATTTCTTAATGATCTCGCTTCACTGTAGAATTGTGTCAGGTTTAACAGAAAAAAATGATAACATGCTATTTCACCTTAGGACCACCATATTTTGTATTTGTATCATTTTTTTCATTGGTGTGGCTGTTTCAAGATGAACAATAAGAGGCACTTGAAAAATGGGCTGCATTGTCTCGTCGAGTCGCCAGAAGAAAGCCATTCCTGCACAAATGCCACAAAGTATCTAGCCTAAAATACGCAAAACAGCAGAGAGACAAGCCTCAAAATTCTGGAACAAGGTAATTTGCAGTGATGAGACCAAAATTGAACTTTTTGCCCACAACCATAAACCTTACATTTGGAGAGAGGTCAACAAGGCCTATGATTAAATGAAGACCATTCCTACTACAAAGCATGGAGATGGATCGCTGATGTTTTGGGGATGTATGAGCTACAAAGCCACAGGAAACTTGGTCAAAGTTGAAGGAAAGATGAATGCAGCATGTTATCAGCAAATACTGGAGGCAAATTTGCAATCATCAGCCCGGAAGCTGCGCGTGGGACATACTTGGACATTCCAACATGACAACGATCCAAAACACAAGGCAAAGTCGACCTGTCATTGGCTACAGCGGAACAAAGTGAAGTGTCTGGAGTGGCCATCTCAGTCTCCTGACCTCAATATCATTGAGCCTCTCTGGGGAGATCTCAAGCTCGCCGTTCATGCTAGACAGCCAAGGAATTTACAGGAGCTGGAGGCTTTTTGCCAAGAAGAGTGGGCAGCTTTACCATCTGAGAAATTAAAGAACCTCATCCACAACTACCACACAAGACTTCAATCTGTTATTGATGTTAGAGGGGGCAATACACGGTATTAAGAAATGGGGTATGTGAACTTTTGATCAGGGTCATTTGGCTTTCTTCTGGTGACTTGACCATGCAGTACATTTTTATTCAAGTGCCTCTTATTGTGCATCTTGAAACAGCCACACTGCTAGTTTTCAGAGAGTCCAGTATTTCAGCTGATGTTGTTTGTGGGTTTTTCTTTGCGTCCTGAACAATTTTCCTGGTATTTGTCACAGGTCACAGGTGAGGATATTACTTTTAGTAGCCATTCAAACCCATTTGTATCAACTTCTGTGCATGTTATCAGGCCAAAATTACCAGTGTATGTAAAGTTTTGATCAGGGTCATTTGGATGTTTTGGGCTGTCATTATGATTTAAAAAGTGAAAAAACAGTTGTTTGACAATAAATGGTTTCACCCAACGACTAGCCATGAGTGGAGAAAAAGTGTTGGTGTTATCATTCATATTCTCTGAAAAAAGGCCAAGAAAGCAAAAATTCTGCTGGTGTATGTAAACTTTTGAGCACAACTGTACATAACAAAATGGGGGAGTCATATATCAGGATGGGGAACATGTACAGTACAGACCAAAAGTTTGGACACACCTTCTCATTTAAAGATGTTTCTTTATTTTCATGACTAAGAAAATTGTAAATTCACACTGAAGGCATCAAAACTATGAATTAACACATGTGGAAGTACTGTATATACTTAGCAAAAAAATTTGAAACTACTGAAAATATTTCTTATATTCTAGGGTCTTCAAAGTAGCCCCCTTTGCTTTGATGACTGCTTTGCACACTCTTGGTGAAAACCATTTCCGGTGACTATCTCTTGAAGCTCATCAAGAGAATGCCAAGAGTGTGCAAAGCAGTCATCAAAGCAAAGAAGGCTACTTTGAAGACCCTAGTGTTGGGGTTCGAGTTCCCACTGCTGCACAGGGGGAGTCTCGAACCAGTCCCGCTGCAGTCTCCATTCATCTCCATCCGCAGTGGAGCCTGCTCAGCTTAGACGTCAGTCCCAGCATCTCGCCCAGTCTAACAGTGTGCAGAGGATTACAGCTGCTCCTCCAGGCTCTGCTGTTGTGGCCAGTACTGGTTAGCAGCGAGCAGACGTCTTTTGGACAAAGTCCTTGTTTTTCCCTTCTGAGCATGCCCAGAGTGAGATCTCTCATTGGAGATCAGGGGTCACATGTTCCTCAGGTACTGCAGCAGCTCCTATTGGTCTGCAAGGAAGGTCCTGTGACTACTGGTGTTCTGGAACAAGTTTCATTGGTCCTTGTTTCTGGCAGGTCCTGTAGCTGTTACTATAAAAGGGTAGCATGGCTGGGCCGCCATGCGCTAGTATCAATCTTTATATGCTATGCGCCAGTGTGGTCATGCGTGTGTGTGGTTAGGGCCCGGCTGAAATAAGCCCCTAGAATACCGACTTAATCGGTGAGGAGTTTGGTATGCTAGCTGGTCAGGGTCGGTGTCCTAGATGCCCTAGATTACCTGCATAACCGGTGAGGAGTTTGATTGCCGTATTCAGGGTCTGGCGTTCAGACGCCATAGATTGCGGGTGACTCCGCGAGGACATTAGCGCATGATCACGTTCTATGTTCGCTTAGCAGTTAACTGTGTACCTGGGTGCCTGACAGGACACAGAAGTTTGTCTCAGCGGCTCTGTGACGTAACAGGGTTCGCTTTCAACGCTAGACAGCGCCCTAGCGTGTTTATTTTGCGACTCAGTTGTGTTAAGTGAGTTCGCACATATTGCCACAGCGCGTTACGGCACTTATTTTGGCGACTCTGCGGGATAACAGAGTTTGCTTCTTGTGCCATTTTACTAGCAGCAGGCTCCGCCTGCATGGTGGACCCCGGGCTGCGAACGCACCTCTCCACATCATATATTTGGTGCGTTCCGCAGACCCTAACGTAATACTAGCGCCAGGGTCTGGCTAGTAAAATGGCGGATGACCAGCGTCTACCGCAGTACATCCAGCAGCTGGAGGGTAGGTTGGCGGCTCTTGAGCGCACAACCTCAGCTGTGGATGTTACCGCAGTCGCTGTTCAGGCTGCTAGCGTGTTGCAGCCAGTTTGTCCTCTGCTACCTCTGCCCCTACATTATCCCACCTCCCGCTTCCTGACAAGCTTGCCGGTGACAGCAAGCAATGTCGGGGATTCGTGAGTCAGTGCTCTATACAGCTCGAGCTTCTGGCTGCACGTTTCCCCACGGATCGGGCACAAGTGGGTTTTGTACTGTCTCTACTCTTGGGCAGAGCGTTGGAGTGGGCAACGCCGCTGTGGGAGTGCGACGATCGTGTGGTGCGGAGTGCTCCTCGTTTCCTGGAGGCTCTTAAAAAGGTCTTTTTAGGACCTCAGGTCACCCACGATACGGCGCTACAACTGCTGGCATTGGCACAGGGTTCGTCTTTGGTCAGTCAGTTTTCCATCCAGTTTCGGACTCTGGCCTCAGAGCTAGACTGGTCGGATAAAATTCTCATTCCAGTCTACTGGCGAGGACTGGCTGACCATGTTAAAGACGCTTTGGCTACCAGGGAGATTCCCGCCACACTGGAGAAGCTTATCTCCATATCTACCCGCATCGACCTCCGTTTTCACGAGCGGAGGTTGGAGCGGGCCCAGTGTAGGCAGAGGATTCGGTTGGCTCCCACCTTTGCCAAACCTCTCGAATCCCCCGATCTGGCGTCCGAACCCCAAAAGGCCACAGAGGTTCCTCATGCAGGACCTAAGTCTCGGACCGTCCGAGTATCCGTGGTCTGTAACCTTTGTCAGCAGACAGGACACTATGCCAACAAATGTCCACAGCGATCGGGGAAGCGATCGCGTCTAGTGGCCCTGGGAGGAGGTTCACTAGAGACAGCGGCATTTTCCTCCAAGATGACATTTAAAGGGACAGTCACTGTAGACTCTTCCACACTTACAGTCGAGCTTTGTGTGGACTCAGGAGCAGAGGGGAACTTCATGTCCTCTAACTTTGCTCGTCGTCACGCAATACCTCTGGTGGCGCTTGACAAATCAGTGACTGTCCGGGTAGAGAATGGGTCGACATTGCCCTCACAAATAACACACCAGACTGTTCCTCTTGCATTGTCTGTATCCCCTTCACATCAGGAACTTATTTCCCTACTCGTCCTTCCCGAGGGAATAGACGAGATTCTACTAGGTATACCTTGGCTCCGTTTCCACTCCCCACATATAGAGTGGACTTCGGGTAGGATACTGGGTTGGAGTGATGCATGTAGAGGCAGATGTGTCAGGAGTTGCGTTCAGGTTACCACTACTGAGTTACCGGCAGATCTTACTCCACTTCCCAAGTGCTATTGGTCATATGCAGACGTGTTCTCCAAGAAGGCTGCGGAGACTCTTCCGCCTCATCGCCCCTATGACTGTCCTATCGACCTCTTGCCTGGCGCAGAACCTCCTCGGGGAAAGGTCTCCCCTCTCTCTTCCTGAGACAGAGGCCATGTCGCAATATATTCAGGAGAACCTAGCAAGAGTGTTCATTAGGAAGTCGGTGTCACCGGCAGGGGCGGGATTCTTCTTCGTGCAGAAGAAGAACGGAGAATTACGTCCATGTATTGATTACAGGGGTCTTAACGCCATCACCATTAAGAACAAGTACCCGTTGCCCCTGATTTCTGAGCTCTTTGATAGGCTTCGGGGAGCAAGGGTATTCACTAAACTAGATCTGCGCGGTGCTTATAACCTGATTCGCATCCGTGAGGGGGACGAATGGAAGACGGCTTTTAATACCAGGGATGGGCATTACGAATATCTGGTGATGCCCTTTGGGCTCTGTAATGCCCCAGCCGTTTTCCAAGACTTTGTCAATGACATCTTCTGGGATATGCTCTCCACCTCGGTCGTAGTCTATCTGGATGATATACTCATCTTCTCTCCAGATATTGACTCCCACCGGAGAGATGTCTGCAGAGTCTTCGACCTCTTATGGGCAAATTCCCTTTATGCTAAGTTAGAGAAATGTATGTTTGAGCTGGAGTCTTTACCTTTCCTTGGTTATATCATCTCAACCCAGGGATTGGCTATGGATCCAGCCAAATTACAGGCTGTGATGGATTGGCAAGAACCCCACTCTCTTAAAGCGGTGCAGCGCTTTATGGGTTCATTAATTACTATCGCCAGTTCATTCCTCATTTCTTTACCTTGGTAGCTCCCTTGGTAGCCCTCACCAAGAAGGGAGCAAATCCCAAATTGTGGTCGGAGGAGGTCTCCAAGGCTTTCACTTCTATTAAGTCTCATTTTGCTAGCGCTCCCATCCTACAGCGCCCCGATGTTGATAAGCCATTTTTATTGGAGGTGGATGCCTCATCCGTTGGTGCTGGAGCAGTCCTCTTCCAAAAGGATGCTCAAGGTTGGAAGCATCCTTGCTTCTTCTTCTCTAAGACCTTCACATCAGCAGAGAGGAATTATTCCATCGGGGATAGGGAGTTGCTAGCCATGAAGTTGGCCTTCTCTGAGTGGAGACATCTGTTGGAGGGGGCCCGCTTTCCCTTCCAAGTCTTCACCGACCACAAAAATTTGGTGTATCTTCAGACAGCCCAGCGGCTAAACTCTCGCCAGGCCAGAAGGTCCTTGTTCTTCTCCCGGTTTCATTTCACACTCCATTTCCTCTCGGGAGAGAAGAACATTCGTGCCGACGCTCTCTCTCGCTCTGTGGTATCCTCAGAGGAGGAGGTGGAGGAGCCTCGGCTTATTGTCCCCACAGAGAGCCTGAGAACAGTGGCCCCGGTTTCACTTTTGTGCCTATCAATTTGCGACCGGAGGTACTCTGTTGGGCACATTCGTCCAGGGTGGGTGGACACTTTGGGGCAAATAGGACATCTGAATTGCTGGCGAGGACATACTGGTGGCCGCATATGGTCCGTGACGTTGGGGACTACGTTCGGGCGTGTGTCTCCTGCGCCAAGAATAAGTCTACACGACAACGGCCAGCTGGGTTACTTTACCCTTTGCCGGTGGCAGACAGGCCCTGGGAGATGGTTGGGATGGACTTTGTGGTGGGCTTGCCCAAGTCTCGGGGTTGCACCATCATTTGGGTAATCACCGACCATTTTTCCAAAATGGTGCATCTGGTGCCACTACCACGGTTACCTTCTGCACGGCTCTGGCAGTGTTATTCGTTAGGCACATCTTCCGTCTACACGGCATACCGGACAAAATTGTCAGTGACTGAGGTCCCCAGTTTGCGTCTCGGTTCTGGAGAGAGCTTTGTCGTCTTTTCAGTATTGAGTTAAATCTCTCTTCAGCGTACCATCCTGAGATGAATGGGTTGGTAGAGAGGGCCAACCAGACCTTGGTCACCTATCTAGGACATTTTGTCTCAGCCAGGCAGGATGACTGGGCATCCTTGCTACCATGGGCTGAGTTTGCACTAAACAATGCTGTGGCTGACTCCACCGGACAGACTCCATTCCTCCTAAACTACGGTCAGCATCCGCAGGTTCCGGTGCCCATGCCCGTGTCTTCCGCCGACTCCAGGGTGGCAGACTGGGCTGTGGAGGCACAGGACATTTGGGACCATACCCAGGATGCCATTCAGGCGTCCAAGGAGAGGATGAGGTCCTCCGCCGATGCACATCGGCGCCCCGCTCCAACATTTGCTCCTGGGGACTTGGTGTGGCTCTCCGCCCGTAACATTAGGCTGCGAGTTGAGCCCACTAAGTTGGCACCCTGCTACCTGGGTCCTTTCAAGGTACTCGAGCAGGTTAACCCTGTGGTATACCGTTTGGCTCTTCCACCACACCTGGGTATCTCCGACACCTTTCATGTATCCCTCCTGAAACCTGTGCTCATGTCCCGGTTTTCTGAGTCATCTGCCGGGACATCGGGTTCGTCTACGGATGACCATGAGGTGAACGCCATCGTAGGGTGTAAGGTGGTACGGGGCAAAAAGTTTTATTTGGTGGACTGGAGGGGCTATGGGCCTGAGGATAGGTCTTGGGAGCCTGCCGAGCATGTTCACGCTCCGCAGCTCATCGCTGCCTTTGAGCGCAGTGAGGCCAGAGAAGGGGGGGCAATGTTGGGGTTCAAGTTCCAACTGCTGCACAGGGGGAGTCTCAAACCAGTCCCGCTGCGGTCTCCCATTCATCTCCATCCACAGTGGAGCCTGCTCAGCTTAGATGTTGGTCCCAGCGTCTCACCCAGTCTAAAGGTACTGCCACACTAAACAATCCCGCTAGCGATCACGATAACGACGCATACTAATGCGATCGCTAGCGGGATTGTTTCTATATCGCTAAGTGCGGCCACATTTAGCGATATAGTTAACGACGCTATCGCCATTAGCGATCTTCTTAACGACTTTAGCGGTACAAAAGTACCGCTAAATCGCTAAGAAAAGGTGCCACACTAGTGATATATACTTACCCAGCGGGAGCGCCGACGAGAAAATAGGGTCCGGAACGATTCCAGCGACGAGCGAGATCACAGCAGGAAGCTCGTCGCTGGCAGATGCCGCACTGAACAACATCGCTAACGGGATCGCTAAATAGTGACGTTTTTTAGCGATCCCGTTAGCGATATTGTTCAGTGTGGCATACCCTTAACAGTGTGCAGAGGATTACTGCTGCTCCTCCAGGCTGTGCTATTGTGGCCAGTACTGGTTAGCAGCGAGCAGACGTCTTTTGGACAAAGTCCTTGTTTTTCCCTTCTGAGCATGCCCAGAGTGAGATCTCTCATTGGAGATCAGGGTCACATGTTCATGTACTGCAGCAACTTCTATTGGTCCGCCAGGAAGGTCCTGTGACTACTGGTGTTCTGGAACAAGTTTCATTGGTCCTTGTTTCTGGCAGGTCCTGTAGCTGTTACTATAAAAGGGTAGCATGGCTGGGCCGCCATGCGCTAGTATCAATCTTTATATGCTATGCGCCAGTGTGGTCATGCGTGTGTGTGGTTAGGGCCCGGCTGAAATAAGCCCCTAGAATATCGACTTAATCGGTGAGGAGTTTGGTATGCTAGCTGGTCAGGGTCGGTGTCCTAGATGCCCTAGATTACCGGCATAACCGGTGAGGAGTTTGATTGCCGTATTCAGGGTCTGGCGTACAGACGCCATAGATTGCGGGTGACTCCCGAGAGGACATTAGCGCATGATCACGTTCTATGTTCGCTTAGCAGTTAACTGTGTACCTGGGTGCCTGACAGGACACAGAAGTTTGTCTCAGCGGCTCTGTGACGTAACAGGGTTCGCTTTCAATGCTAGACAGCGCCCTAGCGTGTTTATTTTGCGACTCAGTTGTGTTAAGTGAGTTCGCACATATTGCCACAGCGCGTTACGGCGTTTATTTTGGCGACTCTGCGGGATAACAGAGTTTGCTTCTTGCGCCATTTTACTAGCAGCAGGCTCCGCCTGCACGGTGGACCCCGGGCTGCGAATGCACCTCTCCACATCATATATTTGGTGCGTTCCGCAGACCCTAACAACTAGAATATAAGAAATATTTTCAGTAGTTTAACATTCTTTTGTTAAGTATATACAGTACTTCTGCATGTGTTAATTCATAGTTTTGATGCTTTCAGTGTGAATTTACAATTTTCATAGTCATGAAAATACAGAAACATCTTTAAATGAGAAGGTGTGTCCAAACTTTTGGTCTGTACTGTATATACCTGGATGGGCCCAGGAGGGGGACATTTATACAAGGAATTATCTTAGAATGGGGTATATATGCTGGGATGGGGAATATATATGCTAGGATGGGGGATATATATACCAGGAAGGGTCTCAGGATGGGGTACATATATAATAGGATGGTGAACATATATACCAGGATGGGGGAAATATATACGAAGATGGGCGCAGGATAAAAGAAATATATACCAAGATGGTGGACAAATCTACCAGGATGGGGCTAAGAGAAGAGACATACAGTTATGGCCTAAAATGTTTGAACCCTTGAAACTGTTCCAGAAAATGAAGTATTTCTTCCAGAAAATTATTGCAGGTACACATGTTTTGTGATACACATGTTTATTTTCCTGAGGAAAAAAAGGCAAATTGGACATAATTTCAAACAAAACCCCCTAAGTGGGGCAGACAAATTTTTTTCCAATATTGTGGGTAAACAAATTTGTTTCAATAAAGTGATGATAGTTCAAACTCGACTTATGGCGTGTAACAGGTGTGGCCAATATGAAAATCACACCAAAAACAGATAAAAAGGGGAGAAGTTGACTCAATCTTTGTATTGAGTGTCTGTGTGTGCCGCACTAAGCTTGGAGAACAGATGGAGGAGAAGAGATTTAAGAACCAAAATTGTTGAACAATATCAACAATCTCAAAGTTACAAGTCCATCTTCAGAGATCTTGATGTCTCTTCGTCCATGGTGCACAATGTATTCAAGAAGATTACAAACCATGGCACTGTAGAAAATCTCCCTGGAAATAGGCTGCAGAGAAAAATTCATCAAAGGTTGCTACTCAGGATAGTCTGGTTGGTTGATAAGCTGCCCCAATAAAGTTCCAAAGAAATTCAAGCTGTCCTGCATGCTCAGGGTGCTATAAGTGCAAACTATCCGTCGACATCTGAATGACATGAAATGCTGTGGAAGGAGACCCAGAAGGACCCCACTGCTGACACAGAGATATAAAAAAAGCTAGAGTGCAGTTTGCTAAAATGTACGTGAGTAAGCCAAAATCCTTCCGGGAAAGCGTCTTGTTGACAGGTGAGATCAAGTGAACTTTTTGGTAAAGCACTTTCATTCTACTGTTTACTGAAAATGGAATGAGGGCAACAAAGAAAAGAACACAGTCAAATATGGTGGAGATTCAAAGAGGTTTTGGGGTTGTTTTGTTGCTTATGGCACTAGGTGCCTTGACTGTGTGCAAGTATAATACACGGGTAGTCAACACTCCGTTCTTGTGGTGGTGCACATGGTGAATAAGCAGTAAAATAGAAAAAAAACATGCTAGTAGTTATTTCATTTAATCGTATTCCATATAATCCACGCAAGACGTTTCAGCCCATCTCAAGTTTTTGACAATTGACAAAAGCCTGGGATAGGCTGAAACGTCTTGCGTGGATTATGTGGAATACTATTAAATGAAATAACTACTAACACGTGAGTGCTGGAGTTTCTTTCTGCTTGACTGTGTGCAAGGCATTATGAAATCTGAAGATTACCAAAGGATTTTTGGTCACAATGTAATGCCCATTGTCAGAAAGTTGGGTTGTGTCCTAGGTCATGGGTCTTCCAGTAGGACAATGACCCCCAAACACACTTCAAGAAGTACTCAGAAATGGATGGAAACAAATTGCTGGAGAATTCTAAAGTGGCCAACAATGAATCTGGATCTAAATCCCATTGAACACCTGTGGAGAGATCTGAAAATTGTTGTTTGGAGAAGGCACCCTTCAAATATGAGAGACCTGGAGCAGTTTGTAAAAGAAGATTGGTGTCACGAGGTTACCACGACAGAGAGGAGCCAGAAGACCTTAGCATCTGAAATCTCCTACTCCTGCACTGATCAGAAGCACTTCACCTTCTTATTACACGGTGTAAATTTTTTCTGGAAGTGCAGAGGATAATCTGCTCTGTGGAGAGCTCCTCGAGCCTTTAGGCTCTCAGCTGTGCACTGTTAGCCACTCCCATCTCCTATATAAACCAAGCCCTGGCTAGCACTTATTGTCAGTGATAACTTATGCTGCATGGCTGGTGGTTGTTGTGTAATGTATGTGGTACAGTTCATATAGCGTCTTGTGCTTGGGTGCGATGAAAATACTTGAGACACAGGTTGATAAAGAAAGTCTTGTATTGCTTCATACAAATTGGCAAAAATAAACACACAGGTTGCAAACACAGAAGCAGGAGACACAGCAGGCCAGAGTAATCTAAGCTCAGCAATAACTCTCCACAACAGATTCAGATCTTCTTCTCTGTTACCGCAAGTCCATGCAAACGTGAGGCTCTCAAGAGCAGAGTTCAGAGTCCACAAGTGCTTCAGAGTTCCTCAGTAGGAATGGCTGGAGTACAAGGTCCAAGGCTTCAGGAGTCAGAACACAGGTTCACTGCAGACTAGATTCTGAAGCACTGATTGCTCAGCTGTGGCTGTTTAAGAAGCAAACGGAGAGAATCAGGGCGGGAACATGCAAGCTGGAAAACTCCATTTTGACTGAGGGCAAGATAGCTGCAGCAAAACAGAAAGCAAAATGGCCGACGAACAAACTGAGTTTCAGAAACAGATACACAGAACCTTACATTACTCCCCCTTAGGGACAACCTCCGGATGACCTCAGACCAGGCTTGTGTGGGTACCTCTGATGAAACTGACGGAGCAAGCGAGGAGCATTAACGTTATTGACTGGCTCCCATGAGTTGTCCTCCACTGGGTAGCCCTGCCATTTAATCAGATATTGTAACTGATTTCTATACAACCTGGAATCTAAAATCCTTTCCACCACAAATTCCTCCTGACCATCGACTAGCACCGGGTCAGGGCAAGGAGAAGAACGTCCAGGAAACGTATTGGGTGTCGCAGCCTTTAGTAGGGATACATGAAAGACAGGGTGGATTCTCATAGTTCTGGGCAATTGAAGACGACAAGCAACGGCACTTATAATTTTACTGATTTTATAGGGTCCAATGTACTTATGTCCCAACTTAGACGATGGAATCCTTAACTTAAGATTTCTGGTTGACAGCCAGACCAGGTCTCCTACCTTAAAAGCTGGTGCAGGTTTACGAAATTTATCTGCTGCCTTCTTGTACCTTTCCTGAGCCGATTCCAGATTCTCCTTTAGAAGATCCATATTCTTCTGTAAAATCGTGACTCTTTCAGCCACTGCTGGCAAAGGCGTCTCTATGGGAAATCGTGGTAGAATGTTAGGATGATAACCTAGATTAGAGTAAAAAGGAGACTGTTTAGTGGAGGCACTCTGAGAGTTGTTGTAAGAGAACTCAGCCAATGGAAGTAGATCCACCCAATCATCCTGTAGGTGGCAGATAAAGCAGCGGAGATACTGCTCCAGGGTTTGATTGGTTCGTTCGGTTTGTCCATTAGTCTGGGGATGAAAAGCAGAAGAAAGGTTTACTTTAATGTCCAATGCTGCACAGAAATTTTGCCAAAACCTAGAAGTGAATTGCACCCCTCGATCCGAAATAACCTCATCCGGTACTCCATGTAAGCGAAACACATCTTTAATCATCAAATCTGATGTCTGTTTTGCAGTGGGTAAGCCGACACAAGGGATAAAATGAGCTGCCTTTGTTAGACGGTCAACCACCACTAGAATAGTGTTCTTCCCTTGAGAGGTTGGTAATTCTACAATGAAGTCCATAGAAATGGATCCCCACGGGCGGGACGGGGTGGGAAGAGGCTGTAACAGACCAGTTGGTGAAGAGCGAGGTGTTTTGCATCTTGCACAAACCTCACACGAAGTGACATAGTCCAAAACATCCTTCCTACAAGTGGGCCACCAAAAGAAACGAGAAAGAAATTCCTGTGTCTTTAGAATTCCTCTATGCCCGGCTATTTTGGAATCGTGAATGAGTTGCAATACTCTCAATCTGACTGTTTCAGGTATATACAGACGTTGTCCCAGAATCCACACACATTCTTAAAGACAAGACTTACGTCCCTTGGGGGTTGAGCCAAAAAAGAATCCGCATGGTATGCTTCCTTGATGTCTTTAATTAGGTCTTGATGATGAATCACTCCTAGGAATCTAGAGTCAGGAAGAATAGTCTTAGGAGGAGTAATTGGACGTGTCTCTGCTGAATAAATCCTAGAGAGTGCATCAGCCTTTCCATTGCGCGATCCTGGTCTATAAGAAATAATAAAATTAAATTGGTTTAAGAAAAGATTCCAGCGAGCCTGGCGAGGAGTCAGGCACTTAGCCGACCTGATAAACTCAAGATTACGATGGTCTGTCAGAACGACTATTTGCTGTGCAGCTCCTTGAAGAAGGTGTCTCCATTCTTTGAAGGCGGCAATAATGGCCAACAACTCTCTATTGCCCACATCGTAGTTCTTCTCAGCCGAAGACAACTGCTGGGAAAAGAAGGCACAGGGATGTAAGACATTCTTCTCACCTGTTCTCTGAGAGAGTATAGCTCCCACGGCACAGTCTGAAGCATCCACCTCTATTATGAAGGCAAGCTCTGGGTTGGGATGTACTAGGATAGGTGCAGTGGTAAATTTATCTTTTAGACGGGAAAATGCTTCCTGGGCTTGGGGAGTCCAGGAGAACTTAGACTCTTTCCGGGTAAGTTGGGTGATAGGTGACACTACCTCAGAGAAATTTCTAATGAAACGTCTATAGAAGTTTGCAAACCCGATGAAGCGCTGTACCTCCTTCACATTTCTAGGACTTGGCCAATCATTGATGGCTTGGGTTTTACTTCCATCCATACTAATTCCTTGTGTAGACAGTACATACCCCAGAAATTGAATTTCGGTCTTATGGAATTCACACTTTTCAAGCTTGATGTAAAGATGATTTTGTCTTAGACGTTCCAAGACCATTCTCACATGTCCATGATGTTCCTCTGTGGAGTTAGAAAAAATTAAAATATCATCCAAATAAATTACCACGAATGTATCCAGGAGATCCCTGAAGATGTCATTCACCAAGTGTTGGAAAGTGGCTGGGGCGGTACTCAGACCAAAAGGCATAACTAGATATTCAAAGTGTCCATAGCGTGACCTGAATGCAGTCTTCCATTCATCCCCAGGTCTAATACGGACTAAGTTATAGGCCCCACGAAGATCTAGTTTAGAAAAAATTTTGGCATGTCGCACTCTCTCCAATAACTCAGGGATTAAAGGCAATGGATAACGGTTTCTAATAGTAACCTTATTGAGTTCCCTATAGTCTACGCATGGTCTCAGGGATCCATCTTTCTTCTTTACAAAGAATATGGGTGCCCCTGCAGGAGATGAAGAGGGGCGTATGAAGCCCTTGGCTAGATTTTCGTCTATGTACTCTTTTAAAGCCTTCAGCTCGGGCCGCGCCAGGGGTAGATCTTACCAAAAGGTATCTCTGCTCCAGGCAATAATTCAATTGGACAATCATATGGACGGTGAGGAGGAAGCTGGTCAGCGTTCTTCTTGTCACATAAATCCACATAGTCCTGGTATACAGCTGGTAGTTCAGGGACTGACATGGTTCCTTTAGGAACAGAGCAAGCTGAAATTTTTGGACTCATCTGTTTCTCTGGAAAGTGTAATTCCTTGGTCTCCCAGTTAATGGTAGGATTCTGAGCCTGCAGCCATGGTAGCCCTAGAATAATGGGAAAGTGAGGAGAAGAGATAAGCATAAAGGACAGTTTCTCTTGATGATCTTTACCCATAAGAACCTTTAAAGGCTCTGTTTCCTGATCCACTGGTCCAGAGGTCAGCAGGGAGCCATCCACAGTTTCCATCTGTACTGGAGTAGCCTTCTTCACTGAACGTATTCCCTGTTTCAGAGCAAAGGAGACATCCATAAAATTTCCACTTGCACCTGAGTCGATCATAGCAGAGCTAGACACCCAGGCTGAGTCAACCCAGAGTTTGATGGAAAGAAAACAGTGAGAATTGTTTTTTTTTACAACTCAGCTGGGACACCGCTGAGGAAACTTGAAAGATGGCAGCATTTACACAGTCAACGTCCTCAGAGGTAACGGAGTTTAAGTCCGAGAAATCAAGATCTGTTGCTGCAGATCTCTCTGGAGCCTGAGGCTCGGACCTGACAGATCCCCTCTCGCAACACTCACAATGAATGAGTGCTGCAGTAGTCTTGCGAGAACGGCTGGGGCAGTTAATAATAAAGTGCCCTGACTTACCACAATAAAAACATAGATTCTCCTTAAAACGATGTTCCTTGCGTGCATCACTAACCCGTCGTAGTAAAGAGTCTACCTGCATGGGTTCAGGTTCAGGTTCCCGTGTAATCCTATTCAAAGGTTCCTTAGCTGGAGAGGAAGGTAGGAAAAGGTTAGTACGATTGCTTTCGAACCATCTCTCTTGCCTGCGTTCAGTTAAACGAGTATCAATACGGATGCAGTAGTTAATAAAGTCACCTAACGCAGTGGGAGGGTCGGCACGAGCAAGTTCATCCTTAATCAGTGGGATAACCCCTTTCGAAAAATAGATTTTTTGGCGGAATTGTCCCAGGTGGTATCAAGGGCCCATCTCCTGAAATCCAAGGCATATTCAGCTACCGAGTGCTTACCTTGGCGCAAAGCTAACATGGCTGCTTCAGCTGTTGCACCTCGATTGGGGTCATCAAACACCTGCCCCATGGCTGAAATAAAATCATCAAGGTGATTCAAACAATCATCCTCAGTCTCAATCAGAGGGTTTGCCCACATCAAAGCCTTGTTGGTAAGCAACATAATTATAGTAAGCACCTTAGATCGTTCAGTAGGAAATTGTGAAGCATGTGCAGAAAAAAAAAGATTGCATTGATTAACAAATCCCTGAATTTTTCACGTTCACCACCAAAACAAAAAGGGGGCAACTTGGGAATCCCAGAATTCGGGGCCACGGCAGGAGCCTGGACTCGCCCCTCCAGAACCTCAATCCTGGCTCGCAAATCCTGGGTAGTCTGTCCAACCACTTGCAAATTGTGATTATTTAGGTCCTGAAGATTTGTAAAACGGGTCTTTATATTCTGCAAATCTGCAAGGATATTATCAGTCACTCCGCAAAGTTCCTTTATGCGGGCCTCCATTTTCCAGATCTTTTAAGACAGGATACTGGAAGAAGAGAAGAAAAAAAAAACAATAGTGTTCACCTGTGGCAACACTGAAGAAAGAAAAAACTTTAAGGGAACTGCCTCACCTGGAATGGTTGTGAGAAGTCACAACCACTATCATCACAGAAAGCTTTCAACCAGACATCTGATATCCAGAGTTTCAGCAGACAAAAAGAGAAGAGAAAAAAAAAACAATAGTGTTTACCTGTGATAACACTGCAGAAAAAAAACTTAAGGGAATTGCTCACCTGGAATGGTTGTGAGAAGTCACAACCACTGTCATCACAGAAAGTACAACCGGACATCCGATATCCACAGTACAGCAGACAAGCCTTTCCAGACCCAGCAGACACTAACGTTTGGCTTCAGAATCTTGTAATGTATGTGGTACAGTTCATATAGCGTCTTGTGCTTGGGTGCGATGAAAATACTTGAGACACAGGTTGATAAAGAAAGTCTTGTATTGCTTCATACAAATTGGCAAAAATAAACACACAGGTTGCAAACACAGAAGCAGGAGACACAGCAGGCCAGAGTAATCTAAGCTCAGCAATAACTCTCCACAACAGATTCAGATCTTCTTCTCTGTTACCGCAAGTCCATGCAAACGTGAGGCTCTCAAGAGCAGAGTTCAGAGTCCACAAGTGCTTCAGAGTTCCTCAGTAGGAATGGCTGGAGTACAAGGTCCAAGGCTTCAGGAGTCAGAACACAGGTTCACTGCAGACTAGATTCTGAAGCACTGATTGCTCAGCTGTGGCTGTTTAAGAAGCAAACGGAGAGAATCAGGGCGGGAACATGCAAGCTGGAAAACTCCATTTTGACTGAGGGCAAGATAGCTGCAGCAAAACAGAAAGCAAAATGGCCGACGAACAAACTGAGTTTCAGAAACAGATACACAGAACCTTACATGTTGGTTATTATAGGAGAAGGCTTTTGGTGGGTTCATCTTTGACTGTTGCTAGGTTTTGAGTATGTGATAATTTCCTTTCTTCTCTTACTTTGGTTTAACTCCATCCTCCACTCCTTTGTGCATTCCTCTGTTATTTCTGTGAGTGTATTTGTACGTTTGATATTTTTCGTTCCTCCTGTTCGTATTACCTTGTTAGTCTGGTTGGTGTA
>JARQOD010012756.1:0-18353 GCA_033576555.1 Oophaga sylvatica | reverse complement strand
GTAAACCAAACCGTACGCACCCCCGGGGAACAGGTAAAAAGGTGCGCCCCGGGGGAAAAACAGGCTCTGCCGCCTGCCTGCCTCGGGATTCTTTCTGATTAGCAAGCTGGATCGCTGGGGGACACCCCTTTTCCCAAGGCCCTGGCGACGGTTTTGTAACGTTTTTTTTTTTTCTTTTTTTTTAAGGAGTCGATGGGTGGGGGGGTTAGACGTAAAAAAAGTAATGAAAACTGTGTTGTTTTTTTTTTTAAAAAAAAAAAAAATTTTTTTAAAAAACATTCCCCCGTCCGGACATCAACAATTTAACTATTTCTACAGGGCCCCCGTGGGGGTTATTTAAAAATTCTTTGGGGGGGTGTTCCAGAACCAGGGGGCTCTTCTGATGTTTGGGCCAAACACCCCAGACACCAAGGCCCCCAAACCCTTAGACCCCGGTGGTCGTACAGTCAAGTCGTGCCCCCCCGCTATCGTGCTGTGTGGCCACCTCTTCACCCCTGGGCTGGAGCCCTTGTCCCGGCCCTGAAAAAAACCCCCCAAGGGCCAAGGGGGGCCCCCGGAAAAAGGGGCCACTATCTTTAAATAGTCCATATGGGGTTTGCGGGGGAAACCCCACTGGGGGGGCGGGGGGTTTTTAAAGGGCGTGGGGTGGGCACTTGTGCAGAGGCCGGGTTTGTGGGAGGAAAAAGGGGCCCCCGAGGGTCTCGGGGGTTTTCCCCTGAATTTCTGGGACCGGGGTTCGAACCGGGAAAATTTAGGCTACCATCCTTTTAACCCCCCAGGGGGGGGGTTAAAATTTCCCCAATCCCCGGCCCCAGGCCCCCCCCCGGGTGCCCTTTTCGGGAGGTGAGTCCCACGCCCCCGGGTAAAAAACACTTCTAAAAAAAGTCCAGTCCTGGATAAGCCCCAACCAGCTTTCAATTTAAAGCTCGACTCACCCTTACGCCGGGGCCCCCCACCGTACTTTTATTTTTTCCATCCGGGCCTATCGCCCCCGGGGGGTTTTTGATGTGCGTTGGCGAAAATTTTTGGGTTCGCGGCCCCCTTTGTCCCTCGGGGGTTCTCTCTCCCCGGGCGCTACACCTCTTCCCGACGCCGGTTTTTAAAATTTTCCTCCCCCGCATCTTGTCTCCACCCTCAAACGCAGCTTACGATGTCCGGTTTGCGGGAGCTCCCGGCGCCCACAGTCCCTTGGGGGGCCTCAAACCCCGGGGGAAGCACCCCTTGGAAAAGAAAAACAGCGGGGGGCCCCGGGCAGACAGGTAGACCCCGGGGGCCTGGCCGGGGGCCCCCCCCATTAGACGGGTGTCGCCTTCTGCCCCAGCGACGGGGGGAGACAAAACGGGGGGTGGGGTTGCCGGTGCAAAACGTTTTTTTTTTTGGGGAAAGGGGGCCCCCATGCGACAACGTCAACAGGTCACATTTGCAAGGGGGGGTGCCCCACGGGCCCTCTCTAGAACGGGTTTTTTCACCTTTTCCCGGGGGCAGACCCTCAGGTAAAAAAGGGTTGGCCCCTCCAAAAAATTTTTTTTTTGGGGGGCCGCTGGTTTTCCCCCCCCGGCGACCTCCTCCCGGCCCCCGGGGCCCGGTCCCCTCAGGTACCTCCGTTTTGGGAGCGTAGGGGGTTCCAGGCCGGGTTTCCCCAAAGGGGTTTTCCCTGACGACGGTCGCTTCCCGGGGGGGGAGAGCTCGACTTTTCCCATCCCTTCACACTTTGCTCGGCCATTAGCCACCTGCCCCAAATCACATGGTCTTTGCATCGGAGGGGGCCCCCCTTTTGTGTGAGGGGGGGCCTTGTTTTAGTTTTTTCCCCAAAACTGAGGGGGGAGGGGGGGGGGAATCAAGAGCTGTTGGGGGCCCATCTTACATTGCGTAACTTTTTTTGGGGGGCGGGCCCTCTTTTTCGCCCCACTGAGTGATTTACACCCAGAAGACACCCCTTTTTCACCCCTGCCTCGCGTGAAAATATGGCGGAAAAAAAGGGAAAAAACATTCCTGAGATTTTAGCAATCTCAGCAAAAAAACCCGTTTAATTTAGGCACACGGACTCGCTTATAGCAGGGGGAAAAAAACCTGATTTTGGGCGCCCAAGTTAGTCGGGCCCGACCAGAAGGTTTTTTGGGGGGCTCGGGCCCCCCCCAGCCCCCCCGACTTCTAGGGGTAAAATTTACGGGTTTAAAACCCCGGGAATTGAATCAGAGTCATTAAAAGTAAAGTGAAAAACTATAAATTTTTTTTTTAATATATATGTCAAAAAGACAGTTTTAATATAAAAATTTTTGTAACAAAATGTGTAATTTTTTGTTTACAAAAAAAGAAAGGTTTTTTAGTTGGGGATATTTTGTTTTCCCAAAAATTTAAGGGGGCTTCCTTATCGGAAACGGGTATCGACATATTTAGTGAAAACGGCGATACCCCCCGATCGTATTTTTTTGATACGACATATCCCCAAAACTAGTGGGGGATGAACCTCCTTGCTCCCATGGTTTGGGAGGAAAAGGGGAACAAACCCGTTTTTTGGTCCTAGGTGGGGGGGAAAATGATGGCATCCCCTTCCCAGTCCCCTTCTTTGGAGCCACCCCACCACCCGGGGGCCCCAAAATTAGACCCACTCATTTCCCAGGGGCACATTTCCGACTTAAGGGACAAACCTCCCGGGAGGATCCCCCAAAACACCTGGCTGATGCCTAGGTGATCCTTCCATTAGACTGAAATTAATTGCCGGTATCAGCCAAGGGCCGCTCCAGGTTTTTTTTGGCCCCGGGGAAGGACCTCAGGGGCCCCCCTTTAACACAGACCACATTCATGGCACAGTAAGCAGAAAAAGGGTACGACAATCCCAAAATCCCCTTTCTTTTCATTACTGAGTGATATCTATTGTAAATTTACAAAAACCCAAAAAACCGCCAAACCCACAGCGCACAAAACCCGTCACCCCAAAAAATTTTTTGGGCACCACATTCCCCCCTCACCCCCCAAAATACCCCTGCAGGAGTCACCCCCCCCCAATAAAGCTATACAGTAGGACCCAAATAATGCTCCATAAGGGTACTGGACCCAATAAAATGCCCATACGGAAAATGGCCCCCCAAAAAAACCCCAAAAAAGGATCTGGTCCCTATAATCCCCTAAAAAAAAAGTGCTCTCCCTGCGCGACGCGTTTGCACTGTTACAGCCGGGAAAGGGCCTGTGGAAAGACCCCCTTTCACTTTTTCCCCCCCATCCTCATTCCCCTCAAAAATTTTAAAATGCCCCCCTCACTCAGGCCCCCCTTTTTAAAACAATGCCTCCCCTCATCATCACTCCTCCCCACACATCAACCCCTGCCCATCTCATTTTCCCCCCAATCAAAAATCCTCCCTTTACAAAAATGCCTGCCCTTACTCACTTTCCCCACTAAAAAAGCCTCCCCTTTCAGCAAGCCCCCATCATCACTCCTCCCCACATCATCACCTGCCCTCATCTCTTCCCCCATCACAATGCCTCCCATTACATCACCTTCTCCCCATCATCATCAATCCTCCCCAAACACAATGCCGCCCACATCATCTTCTCCCCTATCAATGCCTCCCTTTATAAATGCCTGCCCTTTAACATCATCTTTCCCCATCACATATCAATGGCCCCCCATTATCACAATCCTCCCATCACACAAAAGACACACACAAGCCTCTCCACATACTTAAACACACACACACACACAAAGCACCGCACACATACACAAAACCACAAAAGAAACACACCCACACGCTTCCGCCGCTCCCCGCGCCTCTCTGCCACACCGGCCGCTAAATAGGACGTCCTTCAGCGGGCTGCTGTAAAGGAACCCCGGGGCCCCCGGGGGCCCTGGGCTGCAGCAGCGGGGCCTGGAAGGTAAAATTGTGCCAGCTGATCCGGGGGGGCCCTGAGCAAGGGGGGGGGGGCCCGGGCGGGCTGACCCGCTCCCCTCCGCTAACGGGCGGGGGGGGGTCCCAGCGGCGAGTGGGGCCCCCCCCCCGTCGGGGCCCCCGGCTTTTCCCGGGTTTTTGCCGGGTGCTGACCCGGGGCCCTGGCACCAAGTACCCTTCAAGTCCTTTTGAGCACATTTGACCATCCCTGAAAAGGGCAGGGACATTCTTAAATTCCCACTGTAGACCTAAATCCAAAAATTGAAAAAGGCAAAGCATTCCCGTGCCTTGGCGGGGGGAAACCCACCAAAAACCCCCCGCTTCATAAAAATAGGTACGGCCCGGCCAACTGATTTAGAGGTCACGATGACGGCTTGGGTAGCATAGTAGCGTGACGCGTTGACCTCCTTAGTCCATGCAAATGGGGGAAACCCGGTGTCAACCGAAAAAACCGTCTTGAACTAAAAGGGGCCAAAACTCTGGTCTCCATCCCACGCCCCAATAAACCATGTACCTATGTTAGTATTTTTCGTGCCATTTTATTTTTCTCGTAAACAAAGGGCCATGCAAAACTGCGGAAAAGCCGATTTGATATAATTTTGGGGTAAAAATTGGAAAAGCATTAGTAAAAAAAGGGGGATCATGGGTGTCAAAAAATGTGGCCAATATTCAAAAGGTGGGAAGCGGAGAAAAAAGGGCCCACAATGGCCAAAGTTGTTTTTTCTTTGTGGGTGAAAAAGGTTTGTTTTTTCTCCCGAGGAGTTTTCCTTTTCCTTTGGTTTTTTCTGTTCAACGGGGATCCTTTACCGTTTGAATTTTCATCCCTGATCTCCCGATGCTTCAGCGCGTTTTTTTGGTGGGAACGAGAAACTTTTTTTTGATAAAACCAGAAAATTGGATAAAAACACTGATGAAAATTTTTTCCTTTTTTCATTTTTAAAAAAAAACCCCCTTCATTAACGAACCTTGTTTTCCTCCTACAATAGGAAAAGGGGAAAAAACAATGTGAATCTACCAAATTTTTTTTCCCTTTTTTTTAAATGCCAAATGAAAAATGATTTGAAAACACAATTTTTTTGTATAAGAATTTTTCTTTTTTTCCCTTTTTTTAAATATCTTTAACTTTTATTTTTCCCCGACTTTTGTGATTTTGGATGGGAGGGAATACAAAAAACTCCAATTTCTTTTGTAAACAAAAATAAAATAAAAAAACTTTAAAAGGACATTGCTTCTTTAAAATTGTTTTTTTTTAATCAGTTAAATTCAAAAGGGTCCATTATAGCGATTTTTTTTTCTGCTTTTAAAAGTCATAATGCGGTCTAATTTTGCTGACTCTGACTGTCTATACACCTTTTACAGCCCATATTCACGTCGAACACCTTTGGGGCCCACCAGAGAAAATCATTCTTGGGCCCATTTTTAGCTACAAAAAATAAATACAAGACCACCAATTTTGCAGTAAACACCAATACGGGGATAATAAAAAGGTATACATGTTTAAAAATTTTTCCCGGGGTTGGGGTAGCCCCTCATAATTAAAAGCACCCCCCCAAGGAAATGCGCCCCCCTCATAGAGGATATCCCCCCCCCCAAAAAGGGGGCAACCCTTTTTTATATACTAAATATAGATAAAAATATAATAAAATAATAATAATAAAAAACATATATACTCAGTTAAGCCCCCCCCCCAAATTTTCCCAAAAAAAAAAGGAAAAAATTTATGCCCATAATAACCAGGATGGAAAAAAGTTTAGCCCCATATGCTTCCCCGTTTTTCCCCACAAGAGCTCCATAGATTGGCCCCAAAGCTGCCCTTATTTCCCCCTAGATGCCCATTTTTTTGGCCCCCAAGTCCCAAAATTAGCCCCCATAGAGCCCAAGAAAAGCCCCCAAAATTACCCCCCAAAATTATGCCCCCTAGATGCCCCAAGATTACCCCCACAGAGCCCCTTTGATTTTCCCCCCCCTAGATTAGCCCCAATAAATGCCCCCTAGATTATGCCCCCAAAAAACCAAAATTTGCCCCCATAGATTAGCCCCCAAAAGCCCAGATAGCCCCCTAAACCCAAAAATTTTCCCCCTAGATGCCCTTTTAAAATCCTTCAAGAACCCCCCTAGATTGTGCCCCCATAGTTCCCTTTTTGATTATCCCCCCCCAAGAACTCCAAGATTGTACCCCTAGATTATGCCCCCATAATCCCCCAAAAATGCCCCCAAATGCCCTAATTATCCCCCCAAGAACCCAAGATTGTGCCCCCATAGATGCGCCATATTTTGTCCCCCCAAGAGCCCCTTTAAATTTATGCCCCCTGAATCCATAGTTTGTGCCCCATAGTTACCCCCTATAATGCCCTAGATTACCCCCATAAATGCTCCTTTTTTACCCCCATAGATTATCCCCCATAATCCCTTAATTTTATCCCCCATAGAAGCCCACAATATCCCCCAAGTTAGCCCCCAAATTATCCCCCCATAATTGTGCCCCATAGTGCCCCTTAATTATGCCCCAAATGCCCTTTAATTTTCCCCCATAGAGCCCACCCGATTACCCCCCAAGTTATCCCCAAAAAAAAAAGGGGAAAATTATCCCCCCCATAGTTTCCCCCAAGATGCCCCCTTAGTTTTCCCCCCCTAAAATGCCCTTAGATTAGCCCCCATAGAAGCTCCAAATTACCCCCATAAACCCAAAAAAATTTTTTTTCCCCCCATAAATTATGCCCCCAAAAAATTACCCCCCCTAGATGCCAAAAAATTATCCCCCAAAATTATGCCCCCAAAAATGCCCACGATATGCCCCATGAAATCCCCCAAAAAATCCCACAGTTATGCCCCAAAAACTCCACGACGGCCCCAAAAATGCCCACAACGGCCCCCTTTGGCGATTGAATACCCCCTTTAAAAGCCCACGTGCGCTTGCAAAAAAAAAAAAAGAAAAACTACCCTCTTGGGGGGCCGGTGCGGTGCCTGACAAATTTTGGGGGGAAAGGGGCCGGGCCCGGGCTTGGGCCCCGGCTCTGGAGTTTATTCCCCCCTCCCACCGCTGCACCATGTCTTCGTCCCCCGCAGGAACCAGGAAGGGCCGGGCCACAAGACCCGCCCCCTCTCCTGAACACGCAGAAAGAGGCCTGGGGACACGGCATCAGCGGTTGGAGCGGTAAGGGAAAAAGTTTTCACTGCTTCCCCCCCCATGTGGGGGGGGGAACATTTAAATTTATTTTTTTAACGGGGCGGGCTCCTGCCCCCCTTACCCCTGCTCTCCCGGCACGGGCCCCCATGGAGCTGCGTGGTGGGGCCTTTTTAGCGCACCCCCGGCTGGGGCCCCGGGCAGCGGGGGCCCTAAAGGGAACGGCCCCGTTCCCAGGGGCCGGGGGCCCCCCGATCCAGGGCCCCGGAGAATCCCCGGTTCTCCGGGGGGCCACCCCCCCCTCAAAATTTTTTCATGCCCGGTACACTCGCGCTATTTATGTAAGGGAAAAATTTTAAGGGGGGTCAGAAACAATACAGATTTGAATCCTAAAAATCTTTTTAGTAAAATTTTTTTAAACCTTTTCTATTAAAATTTAAAATTTTTTTTTTGGACCCCAAATTAAATTCACACAACGGGAAAATTTTAATTTTTTTTTATTTCAGACAGCAAAAACTAGATTAAACAGCTTTGAAGGCGCCAAAAACTCATTGGAAGCCCATTTGGACATTTAAAAACTTTTTCAACTTTTTTCAAACTTTACGCCTGTGCACTTTATTACTTTACCCATATTACGCACGTTACATTCATTCCCCATTTTTTGCCAACCTTCTCCAAAATAAAAAAGGCCCTTTCCCCGGACCACTCCTTCTGGTCCCTTTAGGGGAAAGGGAGGGGGAAAGGTTGTAAAACTCAAGAAAATGTGGCGCATTATTTAATGCTTATGAAAAATAAATTTAAATGGTTTTTAAATTTTTTCAAATATTAATTCTGTTCCCTTTCCCTTAACATCTATTTAAGAAATTAAGAAAAAAAAATTTCATTCCGGCAATGTATCATTAGTTTATGGGGATATTTATTTAACAGACTAGCAGAGCCCAAGGACCCTTAAACCCCGCCCACACATAAATTTGGGGCTTTCTTTTTACCTTATTTTTGGCAAAATTTTTCCAACAGTTTGGGGGCGGGTAAACCATAGGCCCAAACCCCTAGCCTGAGGAAATCACTGCTGAAACACTCTTTTTGTATAAAAACACTAAAACCAGCCCAAATGAAAAAGGGGAACGGGGCCTTCCCAAATACGCTCTCAATTACATAAAAAATTTGTGGACAGGGAAAAATTCCCTTTTTAACTTTTTTTTTATTGTCTTTTGTTCTTTTCAATTTGGGGAAGATCCCTAAAATTACGTGCAACCAGAAAATGGAAAAAAGCACAAAAAGGAAGCGTGCATTAAAAAAGGACACGAAATTTTTCATTTTTTTTTGCTTACATGTTTTTTTTGAAAAAAAATCATTTTTTTTTTTATAAAATTAAGTTTTAAAAAAATGTTTTTTTTTTTACTTCGGTTTTTTCCTATTGAACGTCCTTACTTTTGCCAAATGAGATCTAAACGTCTGACCATTTCTTTTTTTCATCTTATCTCCCTCCTACGAGTACTTGCAAGTTGATTTATGACCCCAAAAATTCATTTTAAAATTTTTTGGCAAAAAAAGCTAAAAGCTCAAAAACAAAGAAAAGGGGTCAAAACCCTCCGACAATGACTCACTAAGATCCTCAGTAAACCATTTGGAGGTTTTTGAATAGAAGGGGGAATAGAAGACAAAAGGACATTTTTTTTTTAAAAAAAATAACTGGAAAAAAGTCTTTAAACCTTCATTTAAGGGAAAAACCCGCCTTGAAGGATCCAAGCTTTACTCCCTTTACCTCTTAGTCCCCCTTTTTACCTCCAAAATTGATTTTGACTCCTTTCAGTTTAACTTTCAGGGGGGCATAATTTAGTTGACGAGCCAAAGATGCAAGGTAGGTTTTTGTAAATGCCTCTCAAGAGCTCCTCAATTCCTTTTAATCAATCTATGGCGAGGACTAGAAAGTGATTATCGAAGGCAAAAGTTCAATATTTTTAAAAGAAAAGAACTAAAAAAAAAAATCTTTACCTAAAAAATGTTTTTAAGGAAAAAAAAAAATTAAGAAGTGTCCAGCCTTTTCTTCCAACTATTTTTATTGCCCTCTTTTCTCCTCCTGCAGGATTTACAACCCAAGTTCACGTAACTTTATTTATAAATCGCTGAAGGAGTCAGAAGAAAAAAAAAGAGTTAGAGAATCTCCCTCAGAAAAAGCTTTTCTGAAAGCCAGTTATCTCATTTTTTTGCCGCAATAACAGTGGCTAAAAATCAAATGGGAAACAACTAATTTAAAAAAAAAAAAATTTGCCAAAAAAAACAAAAAATTTAAAAAAAAAAAATGCCCAAAAAGGTGTCTAAATCCCTTTCTACAAAACAGAAAAAAAAAATTTTTTGGCAAGGCACAAAAGGGGGCCCCAAAGGTTTACAGAAAAATTTTTTTGCGTAAAGGGTTTTCCTAAGAGCACAGGGGCCCCATAACCCTTTTAAAGGGAAAGATTTTTGGGGCCACCAAATCTTCCTAGACCGGCCGTCCCCCCAAACTGAGCAATCGTGGGAGAAGACTATCACAAACACCCCCCTGCCCCTTGCCACTGACCAGTGCGCGTTGCCGAATAAAAAGACTGCACCAAAGATACCTGTGGGCGGGGCAGCAGCGGTAAGATGGGCTTCTGAAAAACGGACCCGAAGCAAAATGACCCCAAAGGGGGGCGGCGCGGCCACTTTTCCTCAAGAAGCAAAACAGACAGAGATTGTTTCAGCCAAAGGGAACCTTAAACGTGATGTGTGGGCGTGGAAAAAAGCCCAAGAGCTATGAGCAAGGAAAACTCCTAGAAGGGAAACGGGACAGGTTTACCAAGGGCATAAAAAAGGGGGAAAGAAAGGATACCCGGTCATACACGGGGGGAGCAACGCTACAAGGGGAGCAGGCAGAGAATAACCAAACGCCCCCAAAAGGGGATAAAAACCAGAAGGGGAAAAACCCCCAGTCCCAAACAGAAAGACAATAAAAAACGAAAGGGGGGCCCCGGCCCCCAAAACCCAAAAAAACCCAAAAAGATCAGGAAAAAGGGGCAAGGCACACAGAGGTCAACTAACCAGCCGGGGGCAGGAGTAAAAACTAAAAACCAGACCTGGGTCAATTGGCAAAAAAATAGCCCCCCTGCCAGAGAGGGGCTGAAATTTTTAACCCCACCCTGGGCCCGGACGGGACAAAGCCCAAAAACCCCCCGGGTAAAGACTTTACCCCCCCCCTCAACGGGGGCCCCCGGGGGCCCCCGGGGTTTTCTCGGACACCGGGGGGGGAAAAGGCCCGGACCAACGACCGCATAAAACGGGCAGGAACCCACCCCCGGGTCCCCGGACCTTTTTCCCTTTCCCCAATGTAAAAAAATCCAAAAGGGAAACAAACGGACAAAAAAAGGGGCAAGAATTCGTTCCACCCCCTACCAGACCCCCCCTCTAACAAAACCGTGGTGGGGAAGAAAACGCCCCTTCCCCCCACAGGACCCCCCAGGTTTAAAAAGGGGGCCCCAGGGAAAAAATTGGGGGTTCCTTTTGCCCCCGGGGGGAGACGCAACCGAAATGCCACTGGGTTAACTGTTTTCCCTAATTTCAAAAGGGGCCAATAAATTTGGGGCCAAAAATTTCGCAGAGGGGGTTTTTAGCCTTTTTTCCTAGTAGAAAACCCCTTTTCCCAAACCCCGGGAAAACCGGCCCCCGACCCTTTTGCAGCAAAAAACTTATTTTAGACTGAGCCTTTTTTTAAAGTTCCTTTGGACCTCCTGCCATAATTTCCCCCCAAACCCCTGGATTCCCATCCCCCCAGGGGGCCCCCAAAAACCCAAAAAAAGGGGAAATCCCCAAAATGTGGGTGAAACCCCTAATTTCCCGAAAAAAGGGGAAATTTTCCCGAATGGTTAAACGGGTTTTTTTAAACGCAAACTTTACCAAAAGGGGGCGAAGTACCCAATCAAAACCCGTCGGGCTGAGGGCAGGCAAAGCAGGATTTTCTCTAAGGGGGATTGGTTTCCCCTCATTTCCCCCCCCCCTTACCTGGTGAAAAGCGGATGAAAAAAACAGACCAATCCCCCCCCTCTTAAAAATGCCCTCCAAAATGGGGGAAAAAAATTGCCCCCCCCCCCAGACCAACCATATAAAGGGGGCCCCCCCTCAACCGCACCACATGCCAACAAACAATTGGAAAAAGTTTTCCCCTTAGGTAAAAGCCGCCAAAGGGGGACAAAAGGGCCCTTTTTTAAAACCGTCCACCACAAAAAAAAAGACGGGGTTTTTCCCTTTTTAAGGGGAAGGTTAGTGAAAAATCCCCTGGACAAATGGGCCCCTGGTCTATCGGGGAATTTTGGCCCGTGGCAAACCAAATTTTCCCCCCGGGGGCCCGGGTTAAAGGGGGGTTTTTGCAGGGGGGGGCCTCCCCCCCAAGCAACAAAAATTTCCCCCCAAAATCAGGGGTAAGAAACCCCAAAATATCCTAGCGATGCCCCCCCGGGAGCCCCGACCCCCGGGTCCACCCAGAACTGGTCTTGGGAAAATTTCCCAAGGAAACCGAACGAAATTGAACTTTTACAAAAAAAAAAAAATTTTCCCCTGGGTTAAACTGGAGGGGCAAGAATAGCTTCCCCCAATCTCCTGCCCCCAACCCAGCAAAACAACTGCCCCCCCACCCCGGGAAAAATGGGGAAGGGGGGTTTGGGGGGAGACCCGGATCCAACGCGTACAAGCTTTAGCCCCCCATTTTTTTGGGTCCCGGCCGAAAAAATGATTTAGAACTGGAATTTGGGAAAAAAAACGACCATCTTGCCTGTCTAGGGGGCAACCTTTTACAGACCAAAATTTAACCGGTTCTTGTGGTCCCTAACCACGGGAATAGGAGGACAGCACCCCAAAAAATGCCTCCATTTTTCAAAAGGGCCCCAAAAACACCGGGGCCCCCGGGTTTTTCCCCCTTTCCCCAAAATCAAAGTTTCTCTCCGAGGAGAATTTTTTTTAAAAAAAAGGCACAGGGGCCCCAAATTAGTCCCAAAAGGGGGGGGCCCGGGAAACACTGCCCCCCCCCCAAACCCCCGAGGCGTCCACCCAACAAAAATGGTTTGCGGGTCCCCGGGAATAAGAACCCCGGGGGAGAATGAAAAATTTTTTAAAAAAAATAAAAAAAACCCCCACCCGCGGGTGACCTTTTTTGACTCAAACCCCCTTTTGTGTCAATCTGTGAGAGGTTTAACTACCTGCAGAACCCCCCCTTTTAAACTTTCGATAGAATTTGCGAAACCTAAAAAACTGCAGAGCCTTCAAAAAAAGAGGTTGTACCCAATCAACAATGGGCCCCCCACCCAAATTTGGTCCATGCGATACCCCCCACAGACACATAACCCCAAAAAGACAGTTCCGGGAAAAAAGGGAAAAAAAAATTTTTTCGCTTAGCAAAGAACATTTTTTTTCCCGGGGCCCTTTTTGGGGGAAAGCCCCCCCGTGATCAATTTAGTTTTTTTTCGGCATAAAAAGAAAACCCCCAAAAACACAACCATAAAAAAACCCCCAAAAAAGAAAAAGGGGAAAACCCCCATTTTAAAAAAAATTTTTTGGGGGAAAACGCGGGCTGGGCAGACCCAAAGGGAGACCAAATTTTAAAAAAACCCTTCATATGAAAAAGCAGTCTTCCCCCTCAAACCCCCCCCCCGGGGGCCCGGGTAAGGTTAAAACCCCCCCCGATCCAAATTTTTTTAAAAAACCCCTTAGCCCCAGACAACTGGTTTTTACAAATCAGGAAAAAAGGGGGAGGGGGTAAGATTTCTCACAGTTACTTTTTTTAAACCCCGAAAAACGAGGCCTGGGCCCCAAACCCCGTCTTTTTTCTTCGAAAAAAAAACCCCGCCGCCGGGGGAAACAAAGGGAATTTCCCTTTTTTAAGGCCCCGGGGAAAAGATTTTTCATGAGCCCGCTGGGGGGCCCCAAAAGGGTTTTACAAAGGGGGCCGGGGGGAATTAGTCCGGGAAAACCCGGCAATGGCAAAAACAAAGGGGGGTGGTGGAAAAAATTCAGCCTCCCTTTTTAGAAAAAAAAGTCCGCAAAGCCCCTTAAGGTACCCGGAAAACCTTTCCCGCCCCCAAGGGGGAAAAAACGAAACAGTAGCAAAAATTTTTCCAAAAAAATTAGATCCCCATTTAACAAAATCAGGAATCCCATTAAAAAATCGGGTTATGCCTTTTTAACCGGGGGGAAACCCCAACCCCGGGGGCCCGCAGAGGGGGTTTTTCCCAAAAAAAAAACATGACAAAAGCCCCGGTGAAGGGCCCCCACCCAAAGGGCATCTTTCGACGTTGACAGGAAAAGAAACAAGCCCGGGGGCGGCATCATCCCAACAGACCCCAGCAGCCCGCTCTGAAATTGACAAAACCCTCGGGGGAGTGCTTCCCCCGACTATCACCCTGTCCCCACCCTAACACTCATCAGCTCATCTAAAAAGCCCCAGGCCTCAAAAAATGATCCACAGTCATTTTCTAGGGCAGTGGAGGAAGGGAAAAACCCAAGCCTGGGGGGGGTTCCCCTTAAAAAGAAAATGAACCCCCACCCCGACTTTTTCCCCGAAGGGCGGTCCCCAAAGAAAAAAAAAGCTTTTAGCCCCTTTTTAAAACTTTAAAAATTCCCCTTTCATCTCCGGAAAAATTTTTGGAATTTAACGGGGGGGGTCGGGGAAACTAATTAACCCTTAACCCCGTCCCATGGCCCAATGATAAACCCCGCACCTGTCCCAACCCCCGAGACTGAGCCAGAACCGGTTCCTCATTCAGGCTGAGACACTGAGTCGGTTCTTTACCCCCCTCAAAAAGGGGATACATAGGACCAAACACACCAAAAAAAAAAAAAAAAAAAAAGAGGGTCATTATAAATCCGAACACCGCACCCTTGCCACTAGCCATGCGGTTTAATAATTTTAGACTGCATCAAAGAACCCGTGGACGGGGACAGCGGGAAAAGGTGTTTTTTACTAAAGGACCCAACACGGGCCCCAAGGGCGGCGCCCGGGGCCACGGTTCCGAGAAAGGCCTAACAACGGAGTTTCAGGCCAAGACCTTAACACGTGACTGCGAGGGCGGGCCAAAATCCCAAAAGCATGAGCAGAAGGAAAAATCCCCGAAGGGTAACAAGGGCAGAGTTACCAAGGGGGTAGACAAAACGGAAAAGGAAGCCGGATCCAGAGGGAAACCTTCAAGAGGCAGGCGAGAAAAACCAGAACTGCCAAGGGTCAGAAAAAACCGAAGGGGAAAAACACGACCAAAAAGTAAAAGCCACAACAAGAGAGGACCTAAAACCAAAAAAAGCAACGATCAGGGGAAAAGGGACAGGGACAAGGGGGGCAACTAACCACCAGGGCAGGGTATAACTGCACCCCACCTGGCAATTTGGAACTAAAAAGCCCCCCCTGCCCAAAAAGGCGAAAAAATTAACCCCCCCATGGCCCGGCGGGGGAAAGACCAAACCCCCCGGGCATGACAAAAAGCCCTTTTTGGGGGGGGAAGGAAATAAGAACCCCAAGATCATGGGTGAGCCCACAGATAGTAGGGAAATGGGGGGAAAAATTTCCCAAAGTCAACAATCAAGGGACCCCTCCACCAGTCGGGCCTTTAGGCAGAGTGGCCCGACGGAAGCCACTCCTCAGTGCCAGACATTGAAAGCTCTCTTATGTGGCGTCCTGAGGGTCCAGTCGCCACGAGATGCTGCATCATACCCAGCGGTGTGGCACCTGACTCCAGGTAAGGAGGAAGCACCCCATTGACTCCAACCACTGCGTCCAACTACACCCATGCTGGTGAGCTCAGATGGACCCTTCGGGGAGGATGGTCGCCCTTCAGGCTGGTTAGAACAGGTGTAGCTAGTTGGGTGGAGGGGCTTGGCAGCACTTACTGCGTGTGATAGGGAGAACCATCAGTTTTGAGCCAGGCAGTCAGTGTGTGGGTACTGGACTTTATGCGCTCCTCTGAGTCCACCCAGGGAGCCTTACTGAGGAAGAGAAAGGTTCCATAGCAGACAGCAAATGAGCTTTTGCCCATCCGAAGAAAGGAGGACCAGGCAAACATCGGGGAACGTACCCAGACTAGTGGGAAAGTTCATCTCTACATAACACCAAAAACAGTGGGCCCTCTTCAAGGGGCCACTAGCCACCATAAACTCCCGGAGGAAGCTTAGGGGTGAAGTACGTCCAGAACCTTCGCCGGGGGACTGTTCTGGTAACTGAAAGGACCCAATACTACCTTGTCCGAGGGCTCTGTGGTGGCGGGGTGCATGGAAGTTAGGAGGTAGCCCTAAGAAGAACCCGGAAAGGCAAATTTTAAAAGGGAGTCTTTGGAAGTGCGACTAATTTAAACTGAGGGTTGCTGGACCCTCTCTTGAGGACACAGCTCCGTTGGCTCTAAAGGAACCAACAGACTGTGAGTAAAAACCCTGAAACTGCAACAGAACTGTTTTCCTGATTATTCAAGCGACGCACACTCCCCTCTGCTACATCCCTCCTGCACCTTACTACACCTTTCATCTTCCTGCCCTGGAAGACTCCGTCTCACCTGTGGGACACTTAACAACTAGCTGCACAACACCATCCCTTCCAGAGGACCTCACAGCAGCGCTGGTCACCCTGACCAGGTACTACAGGTGGCGTCACAACAAACTACACAACACTAATCCCCTGTAACTATCCCACATTTATGGGTGAGCGCCCAGGGCCATGGACCGAGCTATGTTGCCGTGACATCCCCCATAGAAGTAATAGGCTCTGGGAGGGCGGCTCATCTAAACTTGGCATCACAAATAGGATTCTGAAGCTCGTGATACGCGGGTCCTTGTGCCTAAAGTGACGTTTCTGTGCTAAAACGATTTTTGCCATTTTTGTGACTTTGCCGCCATTTACCACCATTTACCGCCATTTTTTGCCCGCCATATTCGAAGCCATGAGGTGCTGGTGAAGAGGAGGGCGTGAATTCGTGGGCTTGCGCTCACCCAGTGGCACGAAAATAATGGCCGCCCAGTCCAAGTGCTTTTACAATATCCGACATGCCCCACAGTGAAGGAGATCCGCCTCCTCATCCTCCTCAGTAGGAGGAAAGAACGCGAAGGTCCCACCTCCATACAAAATACCAGGCCCCTCCTGATGGAATAATCATTACGACTGGGAAGAGATGGCAGCAGGAAAGGAATCACTGTGTGGGGGAAGGAGGAGCTGACACTCTTCCCCCATGAAGAAGTGCAACCAGAGCCTGAGCCATCTCCTGGGCTCAAACCCGTTTGGAGCCCTTACCCGGAAGCAGAGGCGGGTGCCGCTCTGGAAGCCCTGCCCCCGCACCGGGCGAAGTTGAGAGGATGGAGAGAAGCTGGCGGGCTCTGAAGCTGCGGCTGCAGCAGAGCCGAGCGCTCTGCCCACCTGAGACACTGCTACCTGAGGCCGAAACGGAGGCCTGTTTAGTGGCCGGACCCGGTTCCACTCCACCCGTCCTCGCTGAAGAGTCTGAGGAAGGAGAGGATGCTACATCGTCTGCTCCGGTTTTGGGTATGCTGCCTGCGCCGGTACCCCGCCAGTGTCGGAACCAGCTGCAGTGCCCGTTGCTGTGGACTGCCATCAACCCTCGGGGACCCCAGGGGGATCCGGAATCCCGTGCCATTTATGGGTGAGCGCCCAGGGCCACGGACCGAGCTGTGTTGCCGTGATATCCCCCATAGAAGTTAATAGGCTCAGATCCGAGAACCCCACTGCCTGGGAGGGCGCTCATATAGAGTTTGCTAAAAACACATGAAGGACTCACAGACTATGAGAAATAAGATTCTCTGGTCTGATGAGAGAAGATAGAACTTTTTGGTGATAATTCTAAAGCAGTATGTGTGGAGAAAACCAGGCACTGCTCATCACCTGCCCAATACAATCCCAACAGTGGAACATGGTGGGGGCAGCATCATGCTATGGGGGTGTTTTTCAGCTGCAGGGACAAGACGACTGGTTACAATTGAAGAAACATGAATGCAGCCAGGTACATAGATATCCTGGATGAAATCCTCTTCCAGAGTGCTCTGGACCTCAGACTTGGCCGGAGGTTCAGCTTCCAAGACAATGACCCTAAGCTCACAGCTAAAATAAAAAAAGGAGTGGCTTCAGAACAACTTGACTGGCCAGCCAGAGACCTGACTAAACCCCAAATTGAGCTTGCTGGAGAGACATGACAATGGGTGTCCACCAACGTTCACCATCCAACCTGACAGAACTGGAGAGGATCTGCAAGGAAGAATGGCAGAGGATCCCCAAAATCCAGGGAGAAAAACTTGTTACATCATTCCCAAGATGACTCATGGCTGTACTAGCTCAAAAGGGCGCTTCTACTCAATACTGAGCAAAGGGTCTGAATACTTATGACCATGTATATTTCAGTTTTTCTTTTTTAATAAATTTGCAAAAAATTTCTACATTTCTGTTTTTTTTCAGTCAAGATGGGGTGCAAGTGTACATTAATGAGAAAAAAATGAAAATTTTTTGAATTTACCAAATGGCTGCAATGAAAGAAAGAGTAAAAAATTTAAAGAGGTCTGAATACTTTCTGAACCCACAGTATATAACAAGTATATGGATATACTCTGGATTGTCAAGCAGTCCTTTGAGAAGCTCCCAAACAGTACAAGTGTAGTTCCTTGTTTATCATAAGTGAATGCCCATAAATAAGATGTATAAGCTAAAAACCCTTTCCTAGGTGGTGCCCTATCAGATTATGAAAATAATGAAATCATTAAATGGCTGTTAGTTACCTCGACACCGATGTAGTACAGTCAGGATGGAGTGCGGCGTTCCCCTCACACTCGACGAGCGCCGTTTCACTATTGCTTCTTCTGGGAGCGCCCCCGGAATCTCTTCTTAACAGATGGGGTGTACCCTCCATCTGTCTTTACAAATAACAAAAATACTGACCGTCACTTTCAAACAGAAATCAGGTGTGTACAAGTGCTTACTAAGAGTATCCCCTCTCCATATTTAAATACAAAGTGTAAATCCTCTCATGGGCTAGATGCTAGAGTGCTACTTTATTAGTTGGTTATATATTCCGTTGGCTACTCTTAGTAAACACCTGTTCACACCCTGATTTCTGTTTGAAACTGACGGTCAGTCTTTTGAAAATTTGTATACTTAGGCTCCTGACTGAGCACTCCATCCATCAGTCTATGGCGGTTTCAATTACAGCAGGATCTACCTTCCCATATAAAGTAGGCTATCAGCCCAATAAGTGGAGTCCCCACAGGATAGGTGTTGCCAGCAACGAGAATCGCCTTGTCACGACAGCCGGGGAAAAACGTAGTTAACCCAAAAATTTTTGCCTAATTTTCTCAATTTTTCA
>JARQOD010012755.1:0-18355 GCA_033576555.1 Oophaga sylvatica | reverse complement strand
TGTTATTAAAGGTGTAAATTCGTTGGAAAAAATGCGTGGGCTCCCGCTGTATTTTCCTCCACCAGACAGACAAAGCAACGAGTGGGGCAGATAATAACACCTAGGGAGGGTACATTTTTTTTGTGCCCCCCCTGGCTACTAAACATCTGCCCCCAGACACCCCAGAAAGGGAAATCTCTAATTAGATTTGCCCTTTCTGGGTGTCTGGGGCAGATGTTAGTAGTTACACTAGTAACCTTGCAGCGGAACTGTGATTCTTCTAATCTCTGGTGCTCCCTGGCCAGATCCTGAACCCCCTGATCAGATTCATCACTTGATTGCAAAGTGTGCAAATTGGTTCCAAAGTGACAGCAGGAGAGAGATAAAGAAAAGGTATATGGTCAATTGTAATGTGACGCTAGTCACTAATCCGGACAAGCTGAGAGGCTGAGTAATGAAATAAATCAGGTCATGGTCCAGAGGTGTGTAAATGCCGGGAAGACAGCGGATGAAGCAGAGGGTCAAATCAAACAGAGGTCCGAATATGTTTAAGGGTCAGCATCAGTAGATCAGAGCACAGATCATAGAAAAACAAGGCAAATGTACACGAGTGAGCAAGAAGCTACAATTGGCACTAGTCTGGGGCAGAAAGCTGGTTAAATAGATGAATGGATGAAGCTCAAGCAACACCTAAAATCCGAATGGACGGCTAAACTGTCAATCAAGACACTGACGGCTCAGCATGCCCCAGCATCCGAGTCGGCAACTGAGCTGTCCACCAAATACTGACAGTTCAGCATGCACCCTCTCTAGATTGGACGACAAACAGTAATTCACTGCATCAAGACATTCAGAGAGGTGGAATAGTTACACTTATATATGGCATTCATATTCAGAATGCTGTATATTATTGGGTACATGTGCTGGCCCTACTTTATATGGGAAAAACCTGGAGACAGGTTCCCTTTAAGGATAGATCATCAATATCATAGTGGCGGATAACACTTTTAAAGAAATGAAGCCCCTCTTCTGACAGATAGGATCAATTTTAAGGAAATATTATCACATCATCATTTGAGGACATAAAGGAAGTTGTATAACTCTTCTGTGATTGGATGATAATTTCTCATTAGTGACTTGTCGAGCAGGTTAACATTCTAACTGAATTATGCTGGCACCCTGATTTTGAATTGTAATCTGTTGCTCGTGAAGCAATAGAACAAACTGAGTGGTTTACTTGTAAGGCTGGAGATTAACAATATCACGTAGCACATATTTCATGAGAGACATATATTAATGGTACTAAATATTTATTTCACCAATGCACACATAATTCCGCTAGACAAAGGTGGAAAGAAATGTTTTCTAATTAGCATGTTTGAATAAAAATGATTCATCCCCATGCCGCCTCAGTCGTAATTCGTTATTTTATGTTTCTGTTTCTTAGAAAGTTTTACTTTGTAAATTTTTTGAAGGAAAATACATAATTTACATAGAAAGCTTATATAGATCTGACATTTCTGCAATTTGTTGTAAATATAAATTGCATTGTATAGCAAAAATGAAGGAAGATATATGAGGCTTTTGCTTTGAACTTTAGTCCTAATGACTGTAAGTTATATCACAATACATTACACTATCAGTTACATTAAAAGCTGTTACAATGAATAACAAAGTTGTTTATGCAGTATCCCTCATATTAAACACCTTTGACTATGTATTTGCAGAAAAGTAGCTATGTATCTCTGTTAGCACCATACCGAAGTCCTGCTTTGACAGGCAAGGTCTCCAGCGTGTCTCTTCACTCACCCATACTGCAGTCAGTTCTTCCCTTCCCCATGCTCTGCGTGCTTCCAGCCGATCCTCTAGCCATGTCCTTTAGGCATGCGTGCGTGCACTCCCGCCCTCTTAAAGGGTCAGCACGTGCACTTGCTATTTCTTCCCCAGCCAATAGCTCTGGGACATTAGGCATATATTGCTTCCTTCCCACTTGGGAGGTGCCTGAGCAACCTTCCTGTTTCATTCTAAGTTGTGTAAGGTCACATAGCAGTACAAGTCCTGTTTGCTATACTCTAGTGCAAATCCTGCTTGCTGCACTCTGATGCAAATCCTGTTTGCTGCACTCTGATGCAAATCCTGCCTGCTGCACTCTAGTGCAAATCCTGTCTGCTGCACTCTGACACTAACTCTGTCTGCTGCACTCTGACAAAAACTGTGCTGCACTTGGATACGAACTTGGTCAGCTGCACTCTGATGCAAACTCTGCCTGATCTGTCGAATAATATTGCACGCCCCACTTTTCAGTTTTTGTATTTCCACAAAAATTTTAAATAACTAATAAATTTCGTTCAACTTCACAATTGTGTCCCACTTGTTGTTGATTCTTCACCAAAAATTTACATTTGGTATCTTTGTTTGAAGCATGATATGTGGGAAAAGGTTGAAAAGTTCCAGTAAGCCAAATACTTTCTGTATACACTGCTCAAAAAAAATAAAGGGAAAACTTAAACAGCAGAATATAACTCCAAGTAAATCAAACTTATGTGAAATCAAACTGTCCACCTAGGAAGTAACACTGATTGACAATCAATTTCACATGCTGTTGTGCAAATGGAATAGACAACAGATGGAAATTATTGGCAATTATCAAGACACACTGAATAAAGGAGTGGTTTTGCAAGTGGGGAACACAGACCACATCTCAGTACCAATTCCTTCTGGCTAATGTTTTGGTCACTTTTGAAAGTTGGCTGTGCTTTCACACTCGTGGTAGCATGAGATGGACTCTACAACCCATACAAGTGGCTCAGATAGTGCAGCTCATCCAGGATGGCACATCAATGCGAGCCGTGGCAGGAAGGTTTGCTGTGTCTGTCAGCGTAGTGTACAGAGGCAGGAGGTGCTACCAGGAGACAGGCCAGTACACCAGAAGACGTGGAGGGGCCGTAGGAGGGCAACAACCCAGCAGCAGGATGGCTACCCTCGCCTTTGTGCAAGGAGGAACAGGAGGAGCACTGCCAGAGCCCTGCAAAATGACTTCCAGCAAGCCACAAATGTGCATGTGTCTGCACAAATGGTTAAAAACCGACTCCACGAGGATGGTCTGAGTGCCCGACATCCACAGATAGGGTTTGTGCTCACAGCCCAACACCGTGCAGGATGCTTGGCATTTGCTACAGAACACCAGGATTGGAAAATTCGCCACTGGCGCCCTGTGCTCTTCACAGATGAAAGCAGGTTCACACTGAGCACATGTGACAGACGTGACAGAGTCTGGAGACGCCATGGAGAGCTATCTGCTGCCTGCAACATCCTTCAGCATGACCGGTTTGGCAGTGGGTCAGTAATGGTGTTGGGTGGCATTTCTTTGGAGGGCCACACAGCCCTCCATGTGCTCGCCAAAGGTAGCCTGACTGCCATTAGGTACCGAGATGAGATCCTCAGACTCCTTGTGAGACCATATGCTGGTGTGGTTGGCCCTGGGTTCCTCCTAATGCAGGAAAATGCTAGACCTCATGTGGCAGGAGTGTGATAACAGTTCCAGCAAGATGAAGGCATTGAAACAATGGACTGGCCCGCCCGTTCCCCAGACCTGAATCCGATTGAGCACACCTGGGACATCATGTCTCGCTCCATCCACCAATGTCACGTTGCACCACAGACTGTCCAGGAATTGGCGGATGCTTTAGTCCAGGTCTGGGAGGAGATCCCTCAGGAGACTATCCGCTGCCTCATCAGGAGCATGCCCAGGCATTGTAGGGAGGTCATACAGGCACATAGAGGCAACACACACTATTGAGCATCATTTTGACTTGTTTAAGGACATTACATTCCATTTTAATTTTGTGGGTGACTCCAAATCCAGGCCTCCATTGGTTAATAAATTTGATTTCCATGATGATTTTTGTGTGATTTTGTTGTCAGCACATTCTTCTTTGTACAGAACAAAGTATTCAATGAGAATATTTCATTCATTCAGATCTAGGATATGTTATTTGAGTGTTCCCTTTATTTTTTCAGCAGTGTATATATATATATATATATATTTATATATACTGGGTTGGAAAAATAATGGAAACACCTGGAAACATCAACAAAAGTTAGTTTAATATGGTGTAGGTCCACCTTTTGCAGCGATTACAGCCTCAATTCTCCGAGGTATGGATTCATACTAGGTGTGAATTGTTTCCAAAGGAATTTTAGCCCATACTTCAGTTAAAACACCCTCCAGTTCTTTGAGCGACGATGGCGGCGGAAATCGACGTCTAACTTGAATCTCTAAAATCGACCATAAATGCTCAATAATGTTGAGGTCTGGGATTGTGGGGGCCAGATGAGATGCTCAACTTCATTAGAATGTTCCTCATGCCATGCTTTAACGATTCTAGCTGTATGAATTGGTGCATTATCATCCTGAAAGATGGCGTTCCCCTCCAGTAACAGTGCTTGAACCATAGGATGCACTTGGTCACCCAAAATGCCTAAATAATCGTGGCTGTTAATTCTTCCATGAAGGGATATCATTGGCTCGGCGGATCTCCACTAAATAGCACCCCAGATCATCACAGAACCTCCGCAATGTTTGACGGTAGGGAGAAGGCAGTCTGGATGGAATGCTTCTTTCGGCTGTCTCCAAACGTACATGCGGCCGGAGGTCGGAAAAAGGGTAAACGATGATTCGTCTGAGAATATCACATGTTTCCACGGCTCAAGGGACCAATTCTGGAGGTTTCTTCATCACTCTAAACGCTTGGAAACATTTGTCATTGAGAGCAGCGGTTTTTGAATTGCAGCTTTTCCGTGGAATCCAGATTTGTTCAGCTCCTGATGAACATTTTCGTGGAAACTGAGTTCTGTAGGTGTTCATTGAGCTCAGCAGTGATTTTCGGAGCCGTGGTCTTGCGATCCTCTTTCACAATTCGCTTTAGAGTCTGACGGTCTCTCTCAGTCAACTTTGACTTTCGGCCGGACCTGTGCTTTGCTGTGGACGTTTTTCCTTCTCTTTCAAACACAGTCATTACTTTGGAGACAGTACCTCTTGACACGCCAAGCATTCGGACACTTTCGGTTACACTAGCGCCTGCCATACAAGCACCAACAATTTGGCCTCTTTGAAAATCCAAGAGGTCTGCCATTGGTATCAGGTTCTCATCAATGTTCTTACAATTATGCAAAACAAACAGTTAATTTACATACACATATCACATAACACAAATAATCAACTACAAAACATTACCATATGTCACGGTTTGCATGTTTATAACATGATGGCCACTTGTTTATCTTTACTTAGCTGCTTTTTTCTTGCCATAATACAAATTCTAACAGTCTATTCAGTAGGACTATCAGCTGTGTATCCACCAGACTTCTGCACAACACAACTGATGGTCCCAACCCCATTTATAAGGCCAGAAATCCCTCTTATTAAACCTGACAGGGCACACCGGTGAAGTGAAAACCATTTCCGGTGACTACCTCTTGAAACTCATCAAGAGAATGCCAAGAGTGTGCAAAGCAGTCATCAAAGCAAAAGGTGTCTACTTTGAAGAACCTAGAATTTAAGACATATTTTCAGTTGTTTCACACTTTTTTGTTAAGTATATAATTCCACATGTGTTAATTCATAGTTTTGATGCCTTCAGTGTGAATGTACAATTTTCATAGTCATGAAAATACAGAAAAATCTTTAAATGAGAAGGTGTGTCCAAATTTTTGGTCTGTACTGTATATCGTGGTGATATTGAAAAAACAAAAAGGACCAAGTGGTTCGTGATGCTGATGACTATAACTCTGGTCGTATTTTTTCATGGCATATGGTGCTCAAACGAACTCCTATGTTAGGAGAGAACGGTTTATGCATTCCCGAAAGAGGAGAAAACCACAACCAAGGGAACAACATAACAGTTGAGTCTGATTCGACTGATGTCTCAAATATGAGTGCTTCTTCGTCTTCTAGTTTTTTAGTAGAAGAGAAGGTGGACATTTCCGACTACAAGAGGAGTCCCGTCGTGGTGGTAGGAAATACAGGAAAAAGAGGAATGAATCAAGTTCAGGGGACTGTGCGCAATGGTCCAATGCGGACACCGAACATGGAGGGGAAGAAGAGAGCCCTATGAAAGAAAAGAATTTAGTGGTAAATATCTCATCACAGATACTTTCTGATATTGATTATAATGTATTGGCCAAGTGACTCTCCTTTTGTCCCACTAATTCTCCTGACTGGTTTGAAATTGAATGCGATTTATTCCCTTTCTTTAGAAGACTCAGACTGTCATTTCTCTGATAAGCAAGAGGTTTCTCATTATGTGGTTGCTAGTGGGTCTTTTGGTTTCACACTTCAGGTTGTTGGGTTGTATAACAAGAGCAATTTTCAACCCCCTGCTAAGAATAACTTTGTGGAATCTTATATACAGTTAGCTAAGAGAGACTTTAGAGTGTTGAGAAATAATACTCTTGGTTTTAGTAAGGGGAACCTTACCTTTACTGAAAGACAAACGCTGTATAATCTGTCTAATAACACTGCTATTACAATTAAAACCACCGACAAAGGTAGGGAGGTGGTAGTAATGGACACTGATAAGTATAAAGCTGAGATCTATAGTCAGTTATCTGATATGGCAGTATATTTGAGATTGTCGGGTGATCCCACTGTCCGTTTCTCTAAAGAATTGAGACTTCTGATTGATGAGTAGTGTTCAGCGATACGATACCGCAAGTATCGGGTATCGGCCGATATTAGCTCTATCGGACTTTCGATACTTAGTTCCGATATTTTCGTCTTATCGGATACCGGAATCGGATTTGTCACTGTCACTGTCAGTGTCCGTCGGTCGGGTCTGTCAGGAGTCAGCGGCACTTACCTGGCAGAAGATCTCCGGCGGTCACGGGCTGGACTGCTTGATGGCCGCCATCATCTTTCCCCGGCGGTCACATGCAGTTTCTCGCGATAACTGCAGTGACTGCTGGGTAATCCCGGCCGTAAAGCAGTCAGTCCGATGACGTCACCGCCGGGGAAGCAGGTAATCAGCTGTGCTGCGTCGAGATGACAGGCTCTGCCTGTCATTGCGATGTAGCAGAGCTGGATCGTCGTGGGATCCTCGTTACTATGGACTGCGTCGGACAGTTGGTATACTGTTGGTTTGTTTTTTTTCTTTTTTTACAGGAGATCGATGGCGTCGCAGGAATGAGAGTATAATAAAAGAAATGAAAACTGTGTTGTCTCTTTTATTTCATTAAAATACTTTTTTCTTGCTGTGTCTTTTTTTTTATACATTTAAAAACTTTGGGATTAATAATGGATGGGTGTCTTATTGACACCTCTCCATTATTAACCGGGCTTATTCTCACCGTGCAATCAACGGTGACATTAACCCCTTATTACCCGCTTGCCACCGCTACAGGGCAGTGGGAAGAGCCGGGTAAAGTGCCACAATTGGCACATCTTTTGATGCGCCAAATGTGGGGCTGCTGTAGCCTGGTATTATCAGGCTGTTGAGGGCCAAAATCCATGGGCCTTGACAGTCTTTTAATACCAGGCCGCAGCAGTCTGCATTTTACTTGGCTGGTTAACAAAAGTAGGGACCCCTACGCCGTTTTTTTTTCGAGGGGATCCCCTATTTTTGTTAACCAGCCAAGCTAAGCAGACTGCTGTGGCCTGGTATTATCAGGCTGGCAAGGTCCATGGATATTGGATCCTTACCAGCCTGAAAAACCAGGCCTCAGCAGTCTGCTTCATCTGGCTGGTTAACAAAAATAGGGGGGACCCCACGCCAATTTTTTTTAGAGGGGATCCCCTATTTTTGTTAACCAGCCAAGATATGCAGACTGCTGTGGCCTGGTATTATCAGGCTGGCAAGCAGGGTCGGACTGAGGCACCGGGACACCGGAGAAACCTACGGTGGGCCCCAGCTCCTGCGTGATGGGCCCTGATTTGAAAGGATAGGTCGCGGGGCAGAGGGGGTGGTGGCCCCGGGGCCTGTGCTCTGAGGGGGCCCACCCGGAGCTACGATACAGTTACATTCTGCAGCAGAGCAGGGAGAATCGCTCTCCCTGCTCTGCCGCCCGGAAGCTATGGGGCCTGAACAGGCGTTGGGGGGGCCCGGTGCCAGCAGTGGGCCCCCCACCCGTCATCGGAGGGTCAGCTGTATCGGCATCCAGCCGATAAAGCTGACCGCATGGAGAGAGAAGGAGCGAGCGCTCCTACTCTCCCATAATCCCCCTCTCAGCGTATGACAGCGGGTGCAATAACATCACCTGCCGGCGCCCGCTGTCAGACGCTGAGAGGGAGAACAGTGAGCAGCACAGGAGCCGGGAGGTGAGTTTTTTTTTAATTTTTTTTTTAATGGGGGTGCAGTCGAGTCCTGGCTGGAGAAGTCGTCATGTCGGTGTGGGCCAGATGGAAAAGACATGAAAAGTGAACAATTCCATTAGAAAGAACATCAGCGGTAAGTCATTATCTGTACCTGTGCTGTAATCTATTATATGTTCTGTAGGACTGGTATTATTTAACACAGACCATATGGCGGTAATATCAATATTGGTCTTTTTATATATAGATTATTTTGGCCAACAGCGCGGTCATTTGCTGAGGTTCTCTGATGATGGGCCCACTCAGAAGTTTTGCCCCCACTAAACCAAAACCCTAGCTACGCCTATGGCTCTCTCTCTAGTCTTTCTTTCTCGCTCTCTGTTCTTTCCTTCTCGCTCTCTGTTCTTTTTTCTCTCTGTTCTTTCTTTCTCTCTTTTCTTTCTTTCCTCTCTTTCTTTCTCTGTTTGTTCTTTCTCTCTCGCTGCTTTCTTTCTTTTCAGCAGTGCTAAATGGTTTTGCTTGGGGCGAGGATATGGGTGTGATTAGCTGTGAAATGGGTGTTGTCGGGGCGTGGCCTAAAATTTTCAGCGGCGCGCAACACGCGCCGCAGCCTTTAATCCTCTTTCCTGTCTTCCAAATTTGGGAGGTATGCTGTATGACCTCCCTACAACTTCTGGCCATGCTCCTGATGAGCGCGACGGATGGTCTCGTGAGGGATCTCCTCCCACACCTGGACTAAAGCATCCACCAACTCCTGGACAGTCTGTGGTGCAACGTGGCATGGCCTAAAATTTTCTGCAGCATGCACAGCGTGCCACAGCCTTTGTCCCTCTTTCCCTTATTCAAAGGTTGGGAAGTATGATGTTGGGCCTGTCATGTGTGCATTGCCACGAAGATCGTCGCGGTTGCACATTTTGACTTCTCACAGCTGAGCTGCTGTTTCTTTGTGTTTGGCAGCTAGGGAGTTAATTCTGTCTGTGCTCGGTGCTGGGACTGGGTGCAGTTTCTCCCGGCTGCAATTGATTATTTGTTGATTGGTTTCCTTTAAATTCCTGGTTGTCTGCTTGGGAGTTGCCAGTGAAACCTTCATGCAGACCACAGATAGGAATGAATCTGTATAGACTTTAGTTGTGAGCTCCTTTAGTTGTTCTAAGCTCAACTTGGTTAGAGTTTATTTCCCAGACCATTTATGTTCCTTTGGTGTTTGAGTGTGTATGCAAGCGAGTGTTATCCTGTCTGTCTTATATGTCTAATCTGTGTATTTAGCTGAGATCAGCCCATATCCCTTTGGTGGTAGTCAGGATCCTTCTTAGGACTGATTACAGGGTTCAGGGTCTGATAGGAGACAGGGTTAGGCTGGAGACTTGGACCTCTGAACCATTATCAGTACCTCCAAGGTGAGGGATTAGTTAGGACCCCAGTTTAGGGTCAGGTTAGATCCCGGTCCACCTCTTTCCTGTTTCAGCTCATCAAGTCCTCAAGATTAACCCTGAGTTCAGCAGATATCGTGTCAGGTAAATCTATTCTATACTTACATGCTGATGTTGCTATACTAGTTGTTGTATAGAGTGTTGTTCCTGTATTAATAGTTTACTGACATTGTATACATATCATTAGACAGCGTGACATTTTCACTGGCCTTAAAAATTATCTCCAGTTACCATGGATCCAGTAGCCCAGCTGGCTCTGCAGTTGCAGGGATTATCCATGGAGCTGACGGACATTAAGTCCAAAGTTTTGTCTCCCTGGAGCAAACCAGAGTTGAACCTAAAGTAGCTCTCCCGGACAGGTTCACTGGTGGGCGAGACAAATTTTTCACCTTCCGGGAGGCATGTAAATTGTATTTTCGGCTTCGGCCTCGATCATCAGGGAGTGAGGAGCAGAGAGTGGGAATTGTTATCTCACTTCTGCAAGGGGACCCTCAATCCTGGGCATTTTCCCTTCCTCCGGGATCCCCGGCTCTACTGTCTGTAGATCAATTTTTTACTGCCCTGGGATTGGTATATGATGACCCAGATCGGGTCTCTCTTGCTGAGACAAAATTACGTAAGATACAGCAGGGAGATCGTCCGGCAGAGGAATTTGCTTCTGAGTTTCGTAGATGGGCCACAGATACTCAGTGGAATGACCCAGCTCTTAGGAGCCAGTTTTGTCATGGGCTTTCTGATAAATTAAAAGACGTTTTGGCTCAGTATGAGTCTCCTCCTTCTCTGGAGGCTGCTATGGCCTTAGCTATCCGTACTGATAGACGGCTTCGGGAGAGGGTGAGGTAACCCCACTCCCTGTTGTTTCTCCACCTACCACTAAAGTCCCTTATGTTGAGGTTCCCCTTGTCTGTTCGGATGAGCCTATGCAGTTGGGAGGGACATCATTTCGTAGGAGGGGATTGGCGGTACGCCGCAGGACTAGAAGATGTTTTTTCTGCGGGAAAGAGGGACATTTTGTTGGAGAATGTCCATCCCGTGCCTTGTTGAGCCAAAAGTCGCCGGAAAACTGTTAATCCCAGGTTGTGTGGTGGACGACAACCTGGGAGTATGTATTTCATCCGCCAGTTCTTCTCAGTTCCTTGTACCAGTGGAGGTGGTAGTTGGTACGAGAGTGGAGAGATTGTCTGTTCTTCTTGATAGTGGTTCCGGGGCTAATCTGGTTGACGCTCAGTTTGCTCAGGCTCAAGGTATGCATCTGAGTGTATTGGTCAAACCGATCCCTATATTCTCCATTGACGCCAGGCCTCTCGGCCAAGGTAGCTTTGTTCATGAGGTTCATAACATTGACCTTCGGGTAGGGGCAATACATAGGGAACAATTATCTTGTTATGTGTTGGAGGGTCTACCTACTCCCATTGTGTTGGGACTTCCTTGGTTGGTTAAACATAACCCTGTGATTAATTGGCAGTCCAGAGAAATAAGCCAATGGGGTGAGTTTTGCAAAAGCAACTGCATGAACACAGTCATCAGTGCGGTCGTGCCTAGTACATTGCCTCCTTTTTTGGAGGATTTTGGGGATGTTTTCTCTGAGGAGGGGTGTCAGGAGTTGCCTCCTCATCGCGTGTATGACTGCTCTATTAATCTCCTTCCTGATGCTAAGTTGCCTAAAGCTAGGTTGTATAATCTTTCTGGTCCTGAGAGGCAGGCTATGAAAGATTATATTTCTGAAAGTCTGGCCAAAGGGCATATTAGACCTTCATCTTCCCCAGTAGCCGCGGGGTTCTTCTTTGTGAAGAAGAAAGATGGAGGCCTACGCCCTTGCTTGGATTTCCGCGAACTTAATCGGATTACTGTTCGAGATCCGTATCCACTCCCTCTTATTCCTGATCTCTTCAATCAAATTGTTGGCGCCAAATGGTTTTCTAAATTGGATCTCAGGGGGGCGTATAATCTGATTAGGATAAAAGAGGGGGATGAGTGGAAAACGGCGTTTAACACGCCGGAGGGACATTATGAGAACCTAGTCATGCCTTTTGGTCTGACTACTGCACCAGCAGTATTCCAACATTTTGTTAATGACATTTTTCGTCACCTTGTGGGGCTGTTTGTGGTTGTATATTTGGACGACATTTTAATTTACTCGCCAGATCTTGTGTCTCATCAGGAGCATGTGAGACAGGTGTTGCAGATCTTGCGAGACAATAAACTATACGCCAAACTGGAGAAGTGTGTATTTGCCGTACAGGAACTTCAGTTTTTGGGTTTTTTGGTGTCAGCCTCCGGTTTCCGTATGGACCCTGAAAAGGTGAGAGCAGTGCTTGAATGGGATCAGCCAGGGGATCTTAAGGCTCTGCAGCGTTTTTTGGGGTTTGCTAACTACTACCGGAAATTTATTTGTAATTTCTCATCTGTCGTCAAACCTCTCACTGACATGACAAGAAAAGGGACGGATTTTTCTAAATGGTCGGACAAAGCTTGCCAAGCCTTTTCCTCTTTGAAGAAATGTTTTGCTTCGCACCCGTTCTCATCCAACCAGATGCATCTCAGCCGTTCATTGTGGAGGTGGATGCGTCTGACGTAGGGGTGGGTGCTATATTGTCCCAGGGTCCGTCCCCTGGTAAATGGCATCCGTGCGCTTTCTTTTCTAAGAAATTGTCGTCCGCCGAAAGGAATTATGATATCGGCAATAGGGAACTTTTGGCCATTAAGTTAGCTTTTGAAGAATGGCGTCACTTTTTGGAGGGGGCAGTCCACCCGGTTACCGTTATTACTGATCACAAGAACCTGTTGTATTTGGAATCCGCTAAGCGTCTGAATTCCAGACAAGCTCGATGGTCGTTGTTTTTTACCAGGTTTAATTTTGTCGTCACTTATCGCCCGGGGTCTAAGAATGTAAAGGCTGATGCCTTGTCTCGCAGTTTCCCAGGGGCCGGGAAAACGGATGACCCGAGTCCTATCCTTCAGGAGGGGGTGGTAGTGTCGGCTGTATTTTCTGAGCTTGAGGAGGAGGTGTTAGAGGCTCAGGGGGACGCCCCTGCAGGACCTCCAGGGAGACTGTTTGTCCCAAATCTGTTGAGACAAAAGGTTATTGAGGCACATCATAATTCTGCTCTAGCAGGACATCCAGGGAGTAAGGCTACTTTAGATCTCCTTTCTCGCCGGTTTTGGTGGCCTAATGCTAATAAAGATGTTATAACTTTTGTCGCGTCATGTGGGGTGTGTGCTCGCTCTAAAACCCCTCATACCCGTCCGTCTGGGACCCTTTTACCCTTGAAACTTCCGGAGCGTCCATGGACTCATTTATCTATGGACTTCATTACGGACCTTCCTCCGTCGTCAGGGAATACTGTCATACTGGTGGTTGTTGACAGGTTCAGTAAGATGGCACATTTCGTTGCTCTTCCTGCACTCCCTAATGCTAAAACTCTGGCGCAGGTGTTCATTAGGGAGATCGTAGACTTCATGGGTTGCCTTCTGATGTGGTGTCAGATAGGGGGTCTCAGTTTGTGTCCAAATTTTGGAGGGCATTTTGTTTACGTCGGGGGATGCAATTGTCATTTTCCTCGGCTTTTCATCCGCAGACCAATGGTCAGACAGAGCGTCTGAATCAGAGCTTAGAGACATATCTCCGGTGTTTTGTCTCAGAGAACCAAGAGGACTGGTCTTCTTTCTTGCCTCTGGCAGAGTTCGCTCTTAACAACAGGCGGAGCGAGTCCACTGGTAAGTCCCCGTTTTTTGGGGCATATGGTTTCCATCCCCAGTTTTGTACTTTCAATGGGGGGGGCCCTTCTGGGGTTCCTGAGGAGGAGCGTTTCTCGTCGTCACTTGCTTCTGTGTGGAGAGGTGTATTGAATAATCTGAGTGCGATGGGGAACCGTTACAAACGTATGGCTGATAGGAGGAGAGTTTCTGGTCCAGATCTGAATGTGAACGATCTGGTATGGTTGTCTACCAGGAATATAAAACTTAAAGTGCCCTCCTGGAAACTGGGTCCCAGATTCATCGGGCCGTACAGGATCAGTTCCATAATTAATCCTGTGGCATTTCGTCTGGACCTCCCTCCTACGTTTAAAATTCATAATGTGTTCCACAAGTCATTACTTAAAAGGTATGTGGCACCAGTCATACCGTCACCTCTACCTCCTCCTCCTGTGTTGGTCAATGGTAACTTGGAATTTCAAGTATCAAAGATCATTGACTCACGTCTGAATCGCCGGTCCCTTCAGTACTTGGTGCATTGGAAGGGGTATGGTCCAGAGGAGAGGACGTGGGTCCCTGCGTCTGATGTTAACGCAGATCGTTTGGTTCGGACCTTCCACAGAACTCACCCGGCAGGCCTGGCCCTGAGGGTCCGGAGGCCCCTCGTAGAAGGGGGGGTACTGTCATGTGTGCATTGCCACGAAGATCGTCGCGGTTGCACATTTTGACTTCTCACAGCTGAGCTGCTGTTTCTTTGTGTTTGGCAGCTAGGGAGTTAATTCTGTCTGTGCTCGGTGCTGGGACTGGGTGCAGTTTCTCCCGGCTGCAATTGATTATTTGTTGATTGGTTTCCTTTAAATTCCTGGTTGTCTGCTTGGGGAGTTGCCAGTGAAACCTTCATGCAGACCACAGATAGGAATGAATCTGTATAGACTTTAGTTGTGAGCTCCTTAGTTGTTCTAAGCTCAACTTGGTTAGAGTTTATTTCCCAGACCATTTATGTTCCTTTGGTGTTTGAGTGTGTATGCAAGCGAGTGTTATCCTGTCTGTCTTATATGTCTAATCTGTGTATTTAGCTGAGATCAGCCCATATCCCTTTGGTGGTAGTCAGGATCCTTCTTAGGACTGATTACAGGGTTCAGGGTCTGATAGGAGACAGGGTTAGGTGAACTGGACCTGAACCATTATCAGACTCAGGTGAGATAGTGGACCCATTAGGCAGGTGATCGTCCACCATTTCCTGTTTCAGATAAAGTCCTAGTCCGTCAGCAGATACGTGTCAGGTAATATTACTACTGATGTTGCTATACTAGGTGTAAGTGTTTCCTATATAGTTACGACATTGTATACATATTAGGGTCAAGGTTTAGATCCCGGCTGGCCCACCATCATTTCTTTCGCATAATCAGAGCTGTCCCCGTAAGCATCATCATGACCACGAAGTTCAGCTGGCTCAGATAGCTCGCCTGTCATTGCGTTAGCAATTCGTGGACTCGTCTATACTGCTGACAGGTGATACTGTTTTTTTTTTTTTTACAGTCGATGCTCGCAGATGAGTATATTAAACTGTTTCTTTATTCACTTCTGCTTGTTTTTTAACATAACTTGGATTAATAGGACGTGTTATGCTTCCTTATTAACGGTATTTCACTGCAATCACGGTGACATTAACTTATACCCTGCCCCCTAAGGGCATGAAAGCGAAAATGCCACAATGCATCTTGATGCGCCACATGGGGCGTGACCCGATTACAGCTGGACCAAAATCCATGCCTTGACAGTCTTAATACAGCCGCGCATCTGCATTTTCTTGCTGGTAAAATAGGGACCCACGCTTTTTTTCGAGGGACTCCTAGTTACCAGAACGCTGCTGGCAAAGGTCCATGTATGTTGGCTCCTTAACAGCCTTAAATACCATGCCTCAGCAGCAGGGGCGTACATATAAATCATGGGGCCCCATAGCAAAAGTCTGAATGTTCCCCACCCCCCCAAAAAAAAAACCCAAGGCATTGTAAATGTAAAGTGCCAGCACAGTGAGGAAGTTGAGTCGCACAGAGACAGGGGTTTTGGGGGTACTCGGCACCGATCACGTCGACTTCTATGGGGATGTCACGAGTAGCACAGCTCGGTCCGTGACCTGGGCGATCACTGGAATGTGGGATATTTCCAGGGGATGATAGAATGTTCGTGTAGTTTGTCGTGACGCCACCTGTAGTACCTGGTCAGGGTGTCCAGCGCTGCTGTGCAGGTCCTCTGGAAGGGATGGTGTAGTGCAGGTAGGTGAAAAGTCTTCTACAGGTAACACGCTATCCTTCCAGGGCAGATAGATGTGAGATAGAGCAATGGTGCAAAGTGATGTAGCAGAGTGGAACTATGCGACGTAGTAAGAAAGCAGGAAACACTTCAAGTTAAACGTTGCATAATAAAATTTTTAATAATAACATTACAAAAGTGCAAATGGCTTATATTATGTGACATGTTTTGTTACTGTTCATACCCTTGATATGTGTTATACATGTGTGTTAATAAATACATATTCAACAAAAGTGCAAATAGCATTAGTGCCGAAGTTCGTGGAGACTTCTTAGGACTACCCCCACCGGGGTAACTTCACAGTGTCCTTTACTTGTGCTTGTGGAGGACCCGCTCCAACCTCCAACTGTGGTCTTGGGTGGGCTGCAAGACTTTCCTTGAGCAGACCTCACTTTCGGCCACACCAAACGGGTTTTTAGTTTCTGAGGTAGTTGAAAATAGTGCACAGTAAAGTTTTTTGTAAAACCAAGAATGGAGCACCGAAGTGCCAACTATTTACAGAAAAGTTTGTGAGCCAGTACAGTTCATGGCTTCAAAGTTCAACATTTTCATTACAGTGAAACACCATTACCCAACCTGGGTATATTAAGGCAACAATAAACTTGTTCTTCTGAACATTCACCCGTCCGGGTACATCAAACCATTACCCAACCTGGGTATATTAAGGCAACAATAAACTTCTTTTTATGAACATTCACCCGTCCGGGTACATCAATAATTTAACTATTTACATACAGAGACCCTGTCCGGGTTATTTAGACTTCTTTGGCTGGCCTCTTCCAGGTACCACCTGGTACTGTTCTGGAGCTTGCCAAACATCCGTGACAGGAGGGTCCACCCAGACCTGATGACGTCGTGTGGCCTGTACAGTGACGTCGTGACCCGCTATCTGGGTCTGTGTGGCCACCTCTTTCGTCTCCCTCCGGGTCTGGACCCCTATGTCCCGGACTGAACGAACCCCAGGGGGCCTAACAGGCGCCGGGTACGGGCCAGCTATCATTATCATGTCCATAGCTGGGGCTGCTGAGGAGACCACTGAGGGAGGCTGGGAGATTTACGGCGTGGGGTGGGCACTTGTGCAGAGGCCTGGTTGGGGGAGGCTGAAGGCTCGTAGGGTCTGTCAGTTTCCTGACACTCTGGGAGTAGGGGTCGCACCTGGTAACATTTAGGGCGTACCATCCATTGTAACCCCAGTGTCGGGTGTAAGTCACCAAGTCTCCTGGCAACAGGTCCCTCCCCGGGTGTCCTTCTGGGAGGTGAGCCTCCACGTCCCGCCGGGTTACAAAAACTTCTAAATAAAGTCCAGGCTCCTGGATGAAGCCCCAACCACCTTTTAACTTAAAGTTCCGTACTGCACCCTTACGCCGCGGCTCCCTCACCGTACTTTTATCCTTTCTCATACGTGCCTTCTCTGCCAGGTCCTTCTCCAGGTGACGTTGCCGAAGCTTTTGGGATTCTCGCTGCTCCCTTTGTCGCTCTGCTTCCCGCTCCCGACGTCTCCACTCTTCCTCCTGACGCCGGTTGTAATTCTCCTCCACCAGCTGCTCCATGTCTCCACCATCAAATGCCAGCTTACGATGTACGGTTTGCGGCAGCTCTCCTGGCGCCCCCAGTCCTGGCGGCGCTCACCTGTGGCGGAAGCAGCCGGCTCTGGAACAGATGACGGTCGGGCTCCGGTACAGGCAGGTAGAGCTCTGGTGCCTGCGCGGCCTCCTCCATGAGGACGGGTGTCGCTTCTTCTGCCTCAGCGACGGGGGCAGACAGCGGGATCTGGGGTGCTGGTGCGGCGTTTTCTGCAGGAACGGGTGCCTCCACTGTGATACTGGCAACCGGTTCAGATTGCAAGGGCTGGGATGCCCGCACGGCCTCCTGTACTGGAACGGGTGCCTCCACTGAGATACTGGCAACCGGTTCAGATTGCAAGGGCTGGATGCCCGCACGGCCTCCTGTACTGGAACGGGTGCCTCCACTGAGATACTGGCAACCGGTTCAGATTGCAAGGGCTGGGATGCCCGCACGGCCTCCTCTACTGGAACGGGTGCCTCACCTTCCGGTACAGACACTTCAGGGGGTAAGAGGGATTGGCGCCGCTCCAATTGTAGTTTTAGGGCCGCCAGCTCGCTTCCATCCTGGCGACCTCCTCCCGGTGCCGGCCAGGTCTCTCAGGGTATCCTCCGCTTCTTCCAGCGTAGGAGGGTTTCCAGGCCGGGTGCCAAACGGTGGCTCCGTGGCGATCGGGTCGCTTCCGTGGGGGGAGAGCTCTGACTCCTCCATCCCTTCCCACTTCTGCTCACGTCCATTCGCCATCTCAGCAAAGTCACATGTGTCATTAGCATCAGGAGAGGCGACATCTTTTGTAGGAGGCGGGACCTTCGCGTTCTTTACGCCCACTGAGGAGGATGAGGAGGCGGAACTCCAGAGCTGTGGGGCACGATCTTACATTGCAGTAACATTTAGAGTGTGCGGACATCGTTTTCGCGCCACGGAGTGAGTGTACGCCCACGAGAGCACGCCCTTATTCTTCACCTGTGCCTCGTGGCGCAGATATGACGGAAAAATGGCAAATACAGTCTATGATGATTTTTTCAATTCTCAAGCAAAAAAACAGTTCAATTAAGGCACACAGGAC
>JARQOD010012754.1:0-18357 GCA_033576555.1 Oophaga sylvatica | reverse complement strand
GGGGCCTTTAATTAGTCCGTATTAGACTGGGGGATGAATGGAAGATGTTTTCAGGTCACGTTGGCACTTTTAATATTAGTTATGCCTTTTGGTTGGTACCCCCCCGCCACTTTCCAACACTTGGTAAGAATCTTGGGTTTCCTAGATACTTTGTTGGTAATTTATTTGGATGTTTTTAATTTTTTCAAACTCCAAGAGAAACTCAGGGACATGGGGAAAATGGTTTTGGGAACGTCTAAGAAAAAATATTTTTTCATAAAAACTGAAAAAGTGTGAATTCCATAGGCCCAAAATTCAATTTTGGGGTATGTACGTCTCCCAAAAGGAATTGTATGGGGGAAAGCAAAACCCAAGCCATCAAGGTTTGGCCAAGCCCTAGAAAGTAAAGGAGGTACAGGCTTCATGGGTTTGAAAACTTTATGGGGTTTTTTGAATTTCTCTGGGTGTGTCACCTATCACTCAACTTACCGGAAAAGGTCTGGTTTTCCTGGACTCCCAAGCCCGGGAAGCTTTTTCCCCCGTTAAAAGAAAAATTTCCCACTGCCCTACCCTTGTCACCCCAACCCCCGAGTTTTGCCTTCATAATAGGGTGGAGCTTCAGACTGTGCCGTTGGAGTATACTCTTCAGAGAACAGGTGAGAAGAATGTCTTCACCCCTGTGCTTCTTTTCCAGCAGTTGTTTCGGTGAGAGGAACTCGATGTGGGAAAATAGGAGTTTTTGGGCCCATTATTGCCGCCTTCAAAGAATGGAGACACCTTCTTCAGGGAGCGCACACCCAAATAGTCGCCCTGACGGGCCTCGTAATTGAATTTATAGGTCGGTTTAAGTGCCTGACCCCTCCCCAGGTCGCTGGAATTTTTCTTAAACCTTTTAAATTTTTTCATCGCTTATAGACCGGGATCACGCAATGGAAAGGTGATGCACTTCTGGATTTTTTCGCGAGCACGTTTCCAAATTCTCCTCCTAAGATATTTTCTGACTCTGATTTCCTAGGGTAATTCATAATCAAGACCACTTTAAAGGGCATCAAGGAAGCATACCATGGGTTCCTTTTTTGGGACAACCCCAAGGGACGAAAAACTTGTCTTTTGAATGGTGTGTATTCGGGACAAGTCTGATATTCCCGAAAAAAGTGATTAAAAGTATTGCAACCATTCACGTTTCCAAGATGCTGGGTAGGGAATTCTAAGACACGGGAAATTTCTTTCTGTTTCTTTTGGTGGCCCACTTGCGGGAAAGGATGTTTTGAATTTTGTACTTCATGTGAGGTCTGTGCAAGTGAAAAAACCCTGCTCCTCACCAAATGGTCTGTTACAGCCCTTTCCCACCCCCCCCTGCCGTGGGGATCCATTTCTATGGATTATTGGGGTTCCCAACCCTCTCAGGGGAAGAACCCCTTTTAGTGGTGGTTGCCCGTCTAAAAAAGGCAGCTCATTTTATCCCTTGTGTCGGTTCCCCATGAAAAAAAAGACATGTTTTGAGATTAAATGTGTTTCGTTTACATGGAGTCCGGATGAGGTTATTTGGATCGAGGGGTGAAATTCATTCTGGGTTTTTGGCAAATTTCTGTGCAGCGGGACATTAAAGTAAACCTTTCTTCTGCTTTTCATCCCCAGATAATGGCAGCCCAAACAAAACCAAATAAAAACCCTGGAGCAGATCCCCGCTGTTTATCTGCCACCTACAGGAGATTGGGTGGATCTACTTCCATTAGTGATTTCTTATAACAATTAGGTGCCCCACTGCAGTCCCCTTTTTTTCCTAATTAGGGTTTCATCCAAAACATTCTACCCGTTTCCATAGAAAAGCCTTTACCAGCAGTGGCTAAAAAGAATCACGTTTTTACAGAAGAATTGGATCTTCTAAAGGAAAATTGGTCGGTCAAGAAAGGTACAAGAAAGCAGAGTTAAAATTTGTAAACCCGCCCGTTTCAAGGTAGGGGGGAAATTGGTCTGGGTGTTTAACCGAAATTTTAAGGGTTCCATTCTAAGTTGGGGGCATAAGTAATTGGACCCTTAAAATCGTAAAAAATTTTAAGTGCCCCTTGCTTGTCGTCTTCAAATGCCCCCAAAATATGGAAATCCCCCCTTTCTTTATGTATCCCCACTAAAAGGGTGCGAAACCCAATACGTTTCCCGGGCGTTCCTCTCCTTGCCCCGACCCGGGCAGTCGATGGTCAGGAAGATTTGTGGTGGAAAAAGGGTTTTAGATTCCCGGTTTTTTTTGAAATCCTTACAATATTTATTAAATGGCAGGGGGCTACCAGTGGAGGCAATCATGGGGAAACCCGGGCAATAAGTTAAAGCTCCCGCTTTTCGTCAGTTTCATGAGGTACCCACACAAAACCCGGTTGAGGTCATCCGGAGGTTGTCCTTAAGGGGGGAGGGAATGTAAGGTTCTAGTTATTTCCCGAAAAAGTTTGTTGTCAGCCATTTTTTTTTTCTGTCTTCGAGCCCTTTTGCCCTCAGTCAAAAAGGAGTTTTCCCGCTTGCATGTTCCCGCCTTTATTCTTCCCCTTTTCTTCTTTGCGCCCAGCTGGCAATCGTGTTTAGAATCTAGCCTCAGTGAACCCGTGACTTGACTCCTGTAAGCCCTTTGGGCCTTTTATCCGCTATTCCTATGAGGAACTCTGAAGCACTTGTGGACTCTGAATCCTTTCTCTTTGAAGCCCAGTTTTATGGGCTTACGGTAACAGGAAAAAGACCTGAATCTGTATTGGAGAGGGTTGCGGCTTGGGTTATTGGTTGCTGTTCTCTGTTTCTGTGCTGCAAACTGTGTGATATTTTGTAATTGTATGAAGAAATACAGGATTTTCTATATCAAACCTGTGTCTCATGTTTTTCATCGACCCAAACACAAGAGCTTATGAACTGTATACTACATTACACACGTTAAAGCGGAAGGGGCCTGTGCTCCAAAGCCTACCAAGGACCCGCAGACGTTGCTGGAACTGGATACGGAGATGGAGGCACCCGGCCAAAGGCACTGGGGAGAAACCAATTGAGGGCTGGACCTGGACGGGTGAAGAAAAACCCCTGAAAATTTAAGTTGACAGGACGCAAGCCGTGCAGTTACGAATCACACAGTCCTACGTGGGTGTTATCCTTTTTGTCACAATGGAAACGCCTTTATTTACATATCCCCCCAGACACTAGGAATACCTAAATGAGGCCCATAGAGTCGGCTAACCCGAAAGCAAAACCCACGCCCCAAAATTATTGGAGGTAAATTTACGTTAAAACTGCCAGAAAACAGCTTTCGTGCTGTACCAGGGTGGCCAGGAGCAGTACCCTGCCAATTACTTACGAGCAACCCCAAAGGCGGTGTTGTAGCCCCGGGGTAGAGTTCAGGTGGTAGAAAAAATGAACTAACAGGAGACTGGAAAACGTTGCCAAAAAAGTTATTTAAACTGAAAACGGCAGGCAAATTCAGGTGAGATCCTGCCTTGTTCATTTTAGAAAAGTAAGCCCGGTCTCATTTTTGAGGATAGTCGCTGCGACGGTCTGTTACACCCACCTGAGCACTAAGACACGCTCGATAATACACTGGCAGCGGGGCAAGCCAGCACCCCAATGCATTGGCAAGCTCGGGCCCATGTACCCAATTTAGAGACCCAAAATTTGAAAGGGGAAGAGGATTGGGGTCATTTAGAGGGAAACCCAAAGTGTCTGTCACCATCTTGGAAACGTTTTCCTGGTGACTGGACCGTCTCGGATGGTTTTGACCTTGCTGGGTGTCAAAAAAATTTTGCCACATTTGTAACTTTACAGTTCTTCCCTTGCAGAGGGTGCTTCTGCTCCCCCTTTTGTAGAGGTGTTACACTGCTGCGCACAGAGCTGCTTTGAAAGCAAATGCAGCGCAGCATCTCTCTCGGTGGAATGTACAACATTGGATTGCACCAGTGTGTCTTGGTATCCTGATTTTTCGGGCCCGGGTTTCCCGGGGTGTGAGGTTTGTAAATTTTCCGGACGAGGGTTAGGGGGGTACACCCCAAAATTTGACGGATGAGAAAGTGGGCGATGCGGCGGTCGTTTCTCAGGCACTGAAGCATGAAAAACAAACCCGTGCTGCAGACTCCCAAAAGGCCCCAAAAAAGGCTGTCCTCTGGAAGAGGCGTCACCTGTCTCCCCGCAACCCCACCCCCGCTCTACATACTGACTACAGCGTTGGTACCCCCCTCTGTAGGGATTTCTTCCCCTTCCCTTTGACTCCTTCCTCTCATTCTTTCCCCACAAAGTGAGCACTGCCCAGCCTTTGTGAGGAACCCGTTGCGTGACTGTCCGAAGGGTTTTAATTTGTGATCCTCATCCCCCCACCCCTTCCAAAAATTTTCCCTTTTGTGTTTCAGGATTTCTGAGCAGGCAGATAAGGGGGACGTCATGTGACTATGCTTTCTGCACTCGCCATCCGCGTTTAGCTCAAAGCACGCAAAAGTCGCAGATGTCCTTCATTGAGGCCCTCAGTAGTGGTGGTGGGGTAAAGGCGCAAATTGCGAGTTGATTGCGGCCTGTTGCTTACAGCTTGATACTACATTACGGCTGGCTGCTGCTCACAAACCGTCCACAACATATGTAACGTGGAATTCCACCCTGGGGGTACGTCACATATGATGCGATGTTCAGGAATGGCGAAAATATGACTTGCAGAGCTGCAATGTGGCAATTCTGGCCATGCTGGAACGTCGCAACGTGAGCGCCACTCTAGGCGGACCTTCGTGCAGCAGTGCATCAAGATCCGGGATGGATAGTCCCTCAAAAAAACTCTTGCTCGACCAAGTTGAGCCATGTGCCAGACATGGTATGTGAGTGAGGTTTGCCAAGGCCCAGAGCTGCCACCAGATTTTCGCCATTGTCCACACTACAAGCCTGGCTGGAGATTAGCTGACAAAAAAAAACCACACGTCGCTCTCCTGCTTGATGGCATCCCAGAGCTCATGCGCTGTGTGGCGTCGATTCCCCCATGGGGAATTAATTCGAGCGGCTGTTGACGTTTGTTGGCCACGGCTGTGCTCATATCGGTCGCAACAGGTAAGCGTTCACGGGTCCATTGTGGAGGTAATACAGGTTTCGGCTCGTGCAGCGATGATTTGAGGAACTGGAGTTCGGAGGAGGAATCCAATGTGCACAGACTGGGATTCCTGCAATCCTTGGATGTTGGCAGAACACGTACAGCGCCACTGGCAAGATCTGTACCCGGCTCCTCAAATTGACCCAATGGGCAGTGAGGGAAAGGTTATCGTCCTGGCCATGGGTACTGGTCCACGCATCGGTGGTCAGGTGGACCCTGACTTCTGATGGCGTTTAGTAGCGCATGTTTTAATGTTTCCCTCGAACATGTTTTTGCAGAGCAGGGACAGCTTGCCTGCTGAAATAAAATCGGCTTGGCACATTATATTGTGGACTGCCAATGCTTAAAGTTCTAAACGTGTCAGTCTCACCAGCATGTAATGACAGCATTTCAAGAGGACAGGCGTTTTTGCATGGCACAGCATTCAGAGCATGTGCTCGTGGATGGTTTTTTGCGAGTATGGCCGGCTTTTATCCAATGCCTGTGTTACCGATGGCTGTTTTTTTTTGTTCTGGGAGTGTGAACGATGACTGTGAACTTGCTGCAGTGGGTGGATAACAGTTTGTCTATGGACCAACAGTGACGAGGTTCTTCCTTGGAGATCCTGTGAGGTAGCCGAACAGGTGTGTGAGAGGCTGCGAGGTAGAGGATCGAACATGACTAAGATGTAGGTGCTGCTGTAGGTTGGCCTACTTTCCAGTGTGTCTTTGTAACTCAGCTACGTGCTTTGTCCGTACTGTTTTCCACATATTTGTTGGTATTCAGGTACTGATATTTTTTACCTCTTTTAACTTTGTGCTTACACAGTCTTGCATTGAACTTAGCATATCATCTACAAAGTCTGTCATAAAAAGGACCACGCTGTGCATAAGTCATGGGAGCGCCAATTTTGACATTTCTAAGAGAAACTGCTCCCAACAGGTGCCAAAATGGAGGCTACAGGCAAGCGAGTCTGCAGCCATACCTCCTCCCTCTCTTTGTTCGTTGGGATCAATCTCTTCCTCAGAGCTGCTCCCACCACCTTCCTGGTGCTCACGCCATGTTGGGTTCTCGGACTTATTCATCTCCACTACCCTCTTCCAACCACCTGTGCATGTTGGATGGTCTGCGGCAGGCACCTTGCTCCACAAAACCTGGCGCCTGAGTCTATCCATCATCATAAGATGCGTTCTGCGGTTGTTGCTGTCACGGCACTGGCTCACCCGCTTCTTCAGTTAGAGAGACACAGCTGTTGCGCATCACTGCATACTCCTCTTCTTCAATTGCACGAATGCTGCTTGCTTTTGCCGTCGTTTGCGTAGGCCAACAGATTCTGAGAACTAGAAGCTGAGAGACTCAGCTGCTGGCTCCGTTACGAACTCTCTGACCTGCCTGGGCAATTTGACAGGCGGTGAACAGACAGTTGGTTGCTCAACTGTGTTGTGTTCCAGAGAGGAGTGGAAGGAATGGAAGTCGTTGCATTCGGTGCCATCAAACCAACACGGTTCAATTGTTCTTTCCCGCCAGCAGCGGGGCACACCGAGTTCCTACCAAAGTGCGCATAAAGGGAACGCTTCACGGGAAAAACTGGTGGATGCTGTGTCACTGAGGGCCGGCAGCAGCCACAGAATCCCACGTCCTCTCCTTGCTGAAACTCCACGCCACGCCACGTGCCTTACCCTGAACTTATTATCTTCGGTAGATGAGAAAGAAAGTCAGAAAAGTTTTATAAGGCCTAAGGGTCGGCTGTTTACGCAGAGACTGAAAGTGAACACTGAAAAACACAACTGTTCACAATCTGTGAAAGGCTACTCCTTTGTCTACTTCTATAGTGTTTGCAACCAATGTATTGTATACGGAAATGGAAGGCGTAACACTAATAGATTATAATTTTAAATGGAAATGGAGCAGAACCAATTGGTGATAAATGAAAAGGATGAGACCTGAGACACGCTCAGCAGGAGTACAAGCAGCAGTGCTTGAACAAGTAAACTGGAGCGTGATGTGCACTCAAAAATTAAAAAACACAGACTGAGTGAACCACAGAAACACAACTGTTCACAATCTAGAAATAGGCTACTCCTTTGTATACTTTATAGTGTTGCAAACCAATGTATAGTATACGGTGGAAAAGGGTACACTAATTGATTATATTTTTAATGGAATGGAGCAGAACCAAATGGAAGAAATGAGAGGATGAGCCACTTGGGACACGCCAGCAGAGTACAAGCAGCAGTGTTGAACAAGTAACTGGAGCGTGATGGGCCACTCAAAAAATAAAATAACACAGACTGAAGTGAACACTGAAACAAAATTGTTCACAATCTGTGAAAGGCTACTCCTTTGTCTAATTCTATAGTGTTTGCAACCAAGTGTATTGTATACGGATGGAAGCGCTGTCACACTAATAGTTTATATTTTAAATGGAATGGAGCAGAACCAATTGAGGATTAAATGAAAAGGATGGAGCCACTGGACACGCTCAGCAGAGTACAAGCAGCAGTGCTTGAACAAGTAACTGGAGCGTGATGTGCACTCAAAAAATTAAAAACAAGACTGAATGTGAACTCTGAAACACAACTGTTCACAATCTGTGAAGGTTTCTCCTTTGTCTACTTCTATAGTGTTTGCAACCAATGTATTGTATACGGATGGAAGCGTGTCCACTAAATAGATTATAATTTTAAATGGAATGGAGCAGAACCCAATTGGAGATAAATGAAAAGGATATGAGCACACATTGAGACACGTCAGCAGAGAGTACAAGCAGCAGTGCTTGAAACAAGTAACTGGAGCGTGTTGTGCACTCTAAAATAAAAAACACCGACTGAAGTGAACACTGAAACCAACTGTTCACATTTGTGAAAGGCTACTCCTTGTCTACTTCATTTAGTGTTTGCAACCCATGTATTGGATACGGATGGAAGCGCGTCACACTACTAGTTAATTTGCATGGGCTGCAAGAATTTACACTGAAGGAAAAAAAAGAGTCTGTGAGTGACATGTGCAGATGCCTACAGACAGCGTTGCATGCAGAGCAAACTGCAGCGTCACCTGCCACTCACACACACCTTGCAGAGCTGTTTAAAACAATCACTGCTGGCAAAAGGAAGTTTACCCAACAGCGGTTGAGTGATAGCCTGCTACAGCCAAGTACACTAAATGCAATCTTAAAACTGTCCCTCAGAGGCAGGACAGCAGCGTTCTTGGTCCCTTACTGAATTCAAAGCACCAGTGACGCTTAAAATGGCGGCGGCACCTTTTATAGTTGCATTCTGACATCATTTCAGCTTTCCAATCACAAGCCATTCCATTAGTTAACATGACCGCAAGCAGTACAGGATGTGCCCCACACTTCTTAGGATTCCTCATTTGTCTGACTAAAATCACATTGCTCGCAAAGAATTATGGGAAACTTTCCGATTCCGGTATCCGATAAGACGAAAATTATCGAGAAGTATCCGAAAGGCCAATAGAGCTAATATCGGCGATACCCGATATTGCAGTATCGTATCGATCAACACTAGTCTGGCACTGATCTGTATCAGAATCCGCCTCAGAGGCTAATTTATGTGAAAAGGGCAATTAGAAGTGAGATATTTAAAGAGGTACTCCCATTCCAAGATTCCTTATCCCAATATGTAGTAAGTGGGAAACAATAATAATATTAGCAAATACCTCAATTAGGAAATGTAGTATGGTTCTTCTGTTAGCTATGTCATTTACATATGTGAAGGGGTATTGCAGTAGCTCAGGTATTCTATGGTTACATACCACTCAGTATCATGACAGTTCTTTGTTAGTGGATACTAGGCTACTTAATGCCCTGCAATTGGGGTAAGCGACATAGCGAATCCAGAAGAACTATACTACTTTCTTAATGGAAGTTACTGTTTTGCTATTAATATGTTATTATTATAAACTACTACATATTGGAAATAGGATCTTGGAGTGGCCAATACCCCGTAATGACAGTTGGGTCTCCTGATCTACATGTTCACACGGGAAAATGCCCGCTTTCATTTAAAGGGAATCTGTCACCCTGAATTGGCGGGATATTTAATGGATGGCAGTCAGGTCAGTATGGGCGGTGTTTTGGGTACTTGCCTTAAATGTTGTTAGCCGATGTCTCCTTATTTCTGGGAATTGTAGGCGTTGCACCTCCAGAAACGCGACTGGCATGGCCAATCTGCGGGCAAAGACATACTGCTGCAGTGCGCAATTCATGATTGCAATGTTGCAGGCGCGTTATATGGAGTGGCAACCGACTACAATTCCCAGAGAAAATGGAGACAGCGGCGAAACACATGTTAAGGCAAGTACCCAAAACACCGCCAATCTGTCCTGCTGCTATCATTTAAATATCCGCCAATTTTGGGTGACTGATTCCTTTTAAAACAAGCTTGGAGCAGATCTCAGGGAGATCTATGTCCGGCCCAAAGTATCTTACAGCTCATTTACATATAAGAAAAAACCTTGGAATTTCTCTGAAATAAGACATCGAATCACAGATATTAAGGTATCATTTTATTCAGTTTTCCTATGACCTTCATGCCATATAGACTGCTGAGAGGGCCTATCCCACTGACAGATTCCCTCTAAGTTCATGTGCATTACTGTGTGGATAGAATATTAGGGACAAATCACTGGTGTGTTTCGGAATATGGCGGTCTTAGTCTTGATACTTTTTTTTGCATTATTTTGCCTTCTCGGATGACACTGAATTTACTGTTTAGCTAACATCATGAGATTTCTTTATTCTCGTTGATTAAATCTGCCCTCAATTGTGATGGCTGGAAGTAAGCAGAGGAAGATTTTTATCCTACTGCGAAAAAGAATCAGGTGCCAAATGTGTTTTCAGCACAAAGGTGATAGTTATTAAACAGAAGGCCAGTCACAACACAATCCATACGACACAGAACTTTCAGTCAAATTAGAAATGTTTCTATTTCCACCACTTTAAGTACCTCTAGACTGATACGTACAAGCCAGACCAGTTTTACATCATCTCAGCCAAGCACCTTATAAAGCATGAATACCGACATTATCACATAATAGACTCTGCCTGTGGGGAAATATCTTCAATAAATGTCCTTTAGTCTGATTGGTGATGACCAGTGTATGCTTGCTGCGCTTATTGTGTTGTTACATATGAGAGCTCCGGCACCTAGACACGAATATACTGACATTCTAGAAAATGCTGAGAATTTGAACATGAAGTTGCCAGAGGAATAATTAGTCGTAAAGGGACATACACGGACTGTAGTATACATAGGTTTAGCATCTTGTAGATTTACATTATTTAAAGTGTGTAGAAATCCTATTCCCTGCAACGGGTGATGATGCACTATGTTCTAATTATGGAAAAATAGTTGGTAATATTTGTAATGCTGATACCGTATTTTTTTACATGGCGAATGTCTATATGCTCCAGGGGTTTTCTATTCTTCTCTCTATCGTTATTTGAAGGCAATGAGCACTTTAGTTACATAGTATTGGCTTATTGAAATTTAGACATAAAACACATATGATTACTGGAACATTTATATGGAACAGAATGAAAAATGATTAGACGTTGAAGTCAGGATTTTAAGGGGTCCCACTACTGGACCCCTTTGGTGGTTGACCCATTTGTGAAAAACTACAATGTTTCATTTTTAGTCAAATATATAATCAGATGATGGAACCTTTGGATACTTTGAGCCCAAATCATTTGTTGCATGTGCACGCTTTTTTATTTTGTCCAGTTCTTCATGATTTTTGCCCCTGTTTTTTATTTGCCACCTAAAGGATGGGTTAAGATATCGTTTGGCACTATGTTCAGTGGCTCTCCACCAGAGGAAAAACAAGATTTGAGCCAATGGTTTTGGAAAAAAAAAACCCTTCCTTCTTATCACCCAATGGGGGTGGTGTGTTTTTTGCCCTTTCTATGTTCTCAACCAGATGCCTGGGAGTTTGAGGGTTCTGGCAGGATCTTGGTTGTTTCCGAGCATTGCACTTTTCTGACATGAGAGCTCAGATGTTGCTACGGGGATCTGTTGTAGCCAATCTTCCAATTAGGGGTCTCTGCTCCAAGTTATCCTTTGTCACCACTGGAAATCAATTGTTGCTTCACCTTCCACATCTTCTCCAGTTCGCCTTTGAGGCCCTGGTATTTCTCCAGCTTTATCATATTCCTTCTTTCTGATGATGCGGTCCACTTGGCACTGCCACATCTCTGTATCATTGCTGTATTCTGTCCTTGTTCTACTATGAGATGTCTGGTTGGTTAGCCCCAACACTGCTTACTCTTCTGGATTTAAAGTCCCCACAGGATATCAGCCCTTGCATTCTCACCACTTTTTTCTGGGTACTCTCATTCCTGTACAATTAGTAGGGACTTAGCTGGTTTCACATTAGCGTATCTGTGCGCAGAGTTAAGATTCGCATAGATTCTGCATGCATCACTCGGTGCATATATTTAATATTGTGTACACAGGAAATGTGTTTGCATGTGTCCTGCGGAACGCATCTTGTTGATTTTTTAGAGGCCGTCATTTATGCGCATTTTGCGCATGCGGAGGTGTGCTCCAAACTATCGCATTACTGTGTAGGGAGAGCGCATTGGTTCAGCAAGGACATGCCTACGATGCGTTCGATACGCCATGATACTTCTGAATGTGAGGGTCCTGGAAGTGATTTCACTCCTAATATTTGCCAGCTGATTAAAAGGAAGTGTGGACCTGGCAAAACCCCCCATTATACTCTCCGACTCTAGATGTGAGCACAAGGCAGTTTATGTACAGTACAGACAAAAGTTTGGTCACACCTTCTCATTCAATGATTTTTCTGTATTTTCATGACTATGAATATTTAGATTACACTGAAGGCATCTAAACTTGAATTAACACATGTGAAAATTTACATTACACTTTACAAAAAGGTGTGAAACAACTGAAAATATGTTTTCTATATTCTAGTTCTTCAAAGTAGCCACCTTTTGCTTTTGATTACTGTTTGCACTCAGAAAAGGTGAACGGATGGACTATACATGCCTGGTCCCACCTGAAGCATGGAGGAGGAGGTGTGTGATGGTGTGGGGGGTATTTGCTGGTGACACTGTTGGCGACTTTATTCAAAATTGAGGCATACTGAACCAGCAAGGATACCTCAGCATCTTTCGCATCATGCTAATCTACGGTTGCTGCGTTTAGTTGGAAAATCATTTATTTTTCAACAGGTAATTACACCAAACACACCTCCTGCAGTGTAAGGGCTATTTGAGAAAGAAGTAGCGTGATGGAGTGCAACGGCCAGATGACCTGGTTTCCACAGTTAACCAGACCTGACACAATCGAGATGGTTTGGGGTGAAGCTGGACCACTCACCGCTATAATTTTGAAATAAATCCCCATCAGTGTCACCTAGCAAAGCACCCCCACCACCATCACATCATCTCCTTCAAGCTTCACGGTGGGAAACAGGCATGTAGAGTCCATCCGTCACCTTTTCTGCATTCAAAGCAGTAATTCAAAGCAATAGGTGGGCTTCTTTGAAGAACCTAGAATATTAAGACTATTTTCAGTTGATTCACACTTTTTTTGTTAAGTGTCAATGTTTAATTCCACATGTGTTAATTCATTTTTTGATGCCTTCAGTGTGATTCTAAAATTTTTCTAGTCATAAAAAACGAAAATTCTTTAAAGAGAAGGTGGTCAAACTTTTGGTTCTGTACTTAAGTATAGAAGCTTTGAAATGTGTTGTCTCTGCAGTATTACTTGAATATTTTTTTTTTTTTCCCCGTAGACGGGTTTGCTGTTCCTGTCCCAGACTACTTTTGTGGTTGCTTTCGTGTTCGGATTTCCCATTTCGGTGCTTGTGGGATTGGACCCTTTAATTTCCCGTCCCGGATTTCTCCTCCCGGTGGTATGGTAAAACCCTATTTCTCCTTTAAAGGACTTTGGCGTCGGGGCTGTGGTATTGGTCCTGATTTTCGTGTCCAGGATTTTTTGTTCTGGGGTGTGGTTGGGACCCTTCGTTTGTGTCGAGGATTTTCCGTCCCGGTGTTTGCTGTTCTTCTGCCCCGTGCTGTGCTCTGTCCCTGTTCTTTGTTGTCTGACGCTGCATTGTTGGATATGCCTGTAATGAAAGTATCGGTGCCCATTGTGTTTTTTTTTTTTTGTTATGTTTTTTTTTTTGGCTCTTTCAAGTTTCTTTTTTCTTCTCTTTTTTTCTTTTGTGTTTCACTTGATGCTCCCTGCTTTCAAATTCCTTGTGAAGCTTCCCTACAGGGGATAGGGGCGGTGATTATGAAATACATTTGTATATGATTGGCATGTATTGATGGAAAAATATGTATTTTTTACAGGAAATAACAGTGGGAGAGGGAGCAGTCGAGGGGGAAATGAATTTTCCCCGGGGGTTCGGTCGCCTCAAGTTTCTGGGGAGGAAAAAAATGGGGGTAGTTTTTTTTCACAGAGGTAATTGAATTTGCTTTCAGTTACTTACAAATTTTTTTTTATTTGATCTATAGGTTTTAAACGTATGGTGGCAAATGGGTTGAAAACGCCCAAAACTTTTTACTTGTGCAAGGTGAGCGCCTTGTGGGACCCAATGAATGTATCTTCCCGACCATATGATTGGACTCTGGGAAGAAGTGGCAGTTTGTGGGGTGATTGGGGGACCGTGCCGCGCATCCCGAAAGGATTTTCGTAAGTTTGAATGTGGTTGAGTGGCAGTAAACCGTAATGTAGGCGCATTTTTTTTTATTAATTTTTTCTTTTGTCCCCCTTAAAGTGAAGGTAATAAAAGCTGTTGGGTTCAAGAAGGGTTGTTCAATAAGGACATGAGAGGGGATTCGGTTAAAAGTGGGCTCTAACGTCAGAAAATTTAAATACCCTGTAACTTTCATTTTGAGGCCTGCACTTGGTCGCGAAGTGGTATCTTTTTTGTTGTCTTATATTTTAAACAAAATTTTTACTAAAGTTTTTCATTTATTTTCCACACGAAAATGGGGCGCACCCACAATTTGGCGTCCTCAATTGGAGCGGCCCCTCATTGCCCCAGCCAACGAACGTCTCAATCCAATCATCCCAGAGATGGAGCAACCATGCGGTTCACAGGGGGGAACAGGAGCTGGTCCATTGGTTTTCACCTCCCAGCCCTTGTGTTGGGGTAATTTTAAATCTCTGTATTTTTCGGAAAAAACACACACGGTCAAAGGCTCAGAGGATAAACCAGAATATAAAAAGCTTTTAAAAAAGTTTTCTGTTCAGTAGCTTTTCAGTGTTACAGTGTTGGGGTTTTTTTAATTCCCCGTAATATTTCGGAGTAAACACCAGTCACACCCCCAGAAAGGAAAAACACCGAATTGAAAAGAAAAAAAAAGTGTTGTATCAGTAGCGTCGTGTTACGTGTTGGGGTTTTTAAATCTTATATATTTGCTAGAACACCCGGTCACGGTCAGTTTGGGATTCACCAGAATATGAAAAGCTAAAAAGTGTCTTTTTCGTAGCGTAGAAAATGTCTCAGACAAAGACAATCAGATATTTGAATTTCACTTATATAGTCCAAAAGGTACATAGTGGGGCCAATCCCCAATGGGCTCCATACTGCAACCCAAAAAACACAAAAAAAGGAGCAAAACCCCCATTAAAAATGTAATATTTATTTTATTAATTCGTGTATACTCAAAATTAAAATAAGAATCATGTGAAAATAATAAAAAACTTGAAGCGGTTGAATGGAGGGAAAGTTGTGTTAATGTAACACATACTGTGCTGCATACAGGCAGGTGAAAAGGGGAAAATCAGAAAATACAAAAAGATCAAAAAATAGTCTATCTAAATGTATCATGTCCCCAAATGAAGATGTCAGAGAAGCCCCCCAAAAAACAATCAAAATTGGTTAGAAGTGCAAGTGCAAAAAGTCGGGGTCCGGACCCCTGGTCAGCAAAGGGAGACTTTTGTATAAAAACACCGCCATACGTGGTATAGCTGTATACGTGTTGGGGTAATTTTAAATTCTCCGTATTTATTTCAGGGTAACACAACGCTACGGCTCGGGGTATGGAGTAGCAAAATATGAAAAGCAAAAAGTGTACTGTATCAGTGGGTTTTCGCTGTAACGATTGGGGAAATTTAAAAACCCCGTATATATTTAGGTTAACAAAAACGCTCACTGTTAGGGATCGAGTTCCGCTGCTGCAAAGGGAAAAATCTAAAACCAGCCCCCGCTGGCCCCCCATCCATCTCTGACGCGGGAACCCCTGTCAGGGATGTCGGCCCCGCGTCTCGCCCGGGTAAGTATGTGCGAGACCTGCTGTCCCGCCCCTTGGTTCCTCTGTTGTAACCAGTGTTGGGCGGAGATTTGGGACAAGCTCTGTTTCTCCACTGAGCATCCCCAGTGAAGTTTTTCCATTGGAGATCAGGGGTCCGTCGGAACAGCTGCGACTCCTTTTGGGTTTCCCCCAGGAAGGCCCTAAAGATGTTGGTGTTCTAAAACAGCTTCTTTGGTTTTCTGGAAGGTCCGTGCTGTGGCTACTATAAAAAGGGGGCATAACCGCCGGCCCTGCGCTTGTATAAAATTTTGTTAGTGTTGCGCCGTTTGGTTATGATGTGTTTTTGGGACCTGCTGAAATAGCCCCTAGAATCCGGGACCCCCCGGTGAAGAGTTGTGTGTAGGATTGGCCGGCTGAAATAAACCCCTAGATCCGGTTCTTGGTGAAGGTTTGCTGTGGCATTGCTGATACTTTTTGTTGAAGCTGCGCGTCGGAGTTTTCCGGTGGAGGACCCCGGACATTCTATTTGTAGGTTTAGGTTGGACTTGTGGGGAAACGAGTTTCTTATTACCTTAGCACCCCATCCCTTTTTTTTGGGCTCTGTGGGGTAACCCGAGTTTTCCCAAATTCGCCATATAGTGTACGGCGACAATATTGCGACTCTGCGGGATAACAGGTTCGCTCATCCACCTCTGCGCCATCTTATAGCAGCGTTTCTGCCTCACGGTGGACCCCGGGCTGCGACGCACCTTCTATTTATATTTTTTTGGTGCGTTGGGGCAACCCATAACACTCACAGGTCAGTATGGATTCCCAGATAAAAAACATAAAAAGTTACTTGCAGTAGCGACAGGTGTATACTTTGTTGGGGTAATTTAAAAATCCCCGGGATATATTTGGATAACACACACACGCTTCTTCAGTTGGTTTTGACCATAATCAAAAGGCAAAAAAACTGTACGTATCTGAGATAACGCTGTTAGGGGTTTTGGGGGAAAAAAAAATCTCCTTTATTTTGTGTCACACACGATGCTCTTCGTATGGTTTGACCTAATTTAACAAGCCAAAAAAAGGGTTGTATCAGAGATACCAATGTAAAAGGTTTTGGGGAAAATTGAAATCTCCGTATTATTTCCCGGAGTCACAACAGACGTCGCATGTTTTGCCCGTGATACCCCCCGGTAACGGTGTGGAGGAGCGTCAGTTATCGGTGGGGGAAAAAAATGACGCTTGGTAAAACTGGCAGAAAAAAAAATATTAGTGCGTGTGGTGCTGTTTAAAACGAACTCTGAATCAGGGTACCCCAGCAATACAGATAGAGGCATTCTAATAACGCTCTGCTGTGCAAAAAAAATTTCCCTTCCTGTCACTGGCGGCTGAAATCAGTTGCTGCGCACAAAGTTTCCCTCCCCTGTCACTGGCAGGAAATAAGAACCGGTGTGCAACAAAAAATTTCCTCCCTGTCATGCCCCAAAATGTAAAGCTAATCGCTATCAGAAAAGCACGAATTTTTTTTTTTTTTCCCTTTGCCTTCGCTTCCCTACTGAGAACCAGCACCAGAAAAACCTCTCCTTCTAAGTTTGGCGAAGTAAAATGGCTGTCGGCGGTGAAGGTTTTATGGCACTGTGCGCCAAAACAAACCCAAGCAATCACTGCAAGCCTTCTTAAGATGGTGCGGGCCCTCTCCCCATTCATCGCGTTGCCCAGTCTGCGTCCTTGCTCTTTGGGTGAAAAAAACCCCTTCAAGCTTTAGGGGAAAAAAATGACTTTGCGCTCGGGGCCCTCACGTTTGGTCTGGTTTTCCTCGGTAAAAACCCCGACTTTGGCGAAAATGGGTTTTTTTTTTTAATTGACCGACCTTTTTCGCGTAAGTGAATGTTAACTATGATGGGGAAACTGTGGTTTTCCCAAGCAGGCTCGGATGTCGGCATTTGGTGTGTTTATTGATGTTTGGTCCCCTCAGTTGCATGTTTGTGACTGTTAGACACCTTATTTTCCCAATCTGCAGTCTGCACGGTTAAGATTTTTCAGAAGTTCGCTCATTATGTTGCACATTTCCCCGAATCCGTTTTGGGGGGTTCGGAAAAACCCTTTGAACCTAGTGCAAAAATGTTGTGAACCCAGCTTAGTTTCTTTTGTGAGAACCTCTGGTGGGCTATTTTCCTTAAGAAGTTTAAAAGGAAAGTCGAGATCCTATAAACTGAGGTTGTGTTTTCGTCCTTATTCAAGGAATTGGTTGTTAATTTTTTGTCCGTGTGTAAATTTTCGGTCTTTGAGAGCGATCTAAAACAGTGAGTATTTGGCAAGTGCAGACATGGGTTTTGCTCACTGCCAAATTTTTTGGGGGCAAATTTTTTTATTTGAATTTGGTCTTAGTGATTTACAAAATGATTGCCCCGCTTTGTGTAGGAGGAAAAGAGATACAGTTGCGATTGTCTTCTTGCCAACATACAAACGAAAACTTCCGTGCGAAAAATTTAAGTTGACACCCAAATTGAAGTTTAATGGTCTGCGCTGTGTTTGGTGACCAAATACCGCTTTCTCCTCAAGTATCTTTTTTTGCATGGTATAGTAAATTTGGTTTTCTTCCTTTTTTTTAGGTTAAAAAAGTGTACATTTGCATGGCGAAATGTATAAAGTAGTGAGCGAGATGATTTACCCGTTAAGGACTTTTTTTAGCCCGAAATCTGTAGGAAACTAATCAGCTGGGTGCAACTGCCAATTTTTACAAAATGGGGGAAAAAATGTTTTGAAACATTTTAATTAAGAATAGTGTTGGCATTCCCATACCCCAAATATCGGGTATCGGCCGTATTGCGTTATCGGAATTCGTACTTAATTCCGATTCTTTTTTCCCTTGTATCCGGAATCGGAAGTTCCAAATTCTTTGAGAGGCAATGTGTTTTTAGTCAGCATGGGAATCCTAGAAGTGTGGGGAATCCTGTAATGATGCGGTTCTTAACTAATGGCTGGCTGTGTGGCTCTGAAATGATGTCAGAATGACTATAAAAAGGGGCCCCAGCCATTTTAGCGTCACTGTGCTGTAAAACGT
>JARQOD010012753.1:0-18358 GCA_033576555.1 Oophaga sylvatica | reverse complement strand
GGTTTTTTTTTTTTTCTTTTTTTACGGGAGCGTGGCGTGAAAGGAAAATGAGAGTACAATAAAAGAAATGAAACTGTGTTGTCTTTTTTATTTTTTTAAAAGACTTTTTTTCTTGCTGTGTTTTTTTTTTAAACATTTAATAACTTTGGAAAAAATAATGGATGGGGTGCTTATTGACACCTCTCCATTATTAACCGGTTATTGTCACCGTGCATCAACGGGACATTAACCCCTTATTCCCCCACTTGCCCGCTACAGGGCGGGGAAGAGCGGGGAAAGTCCCAAAAATTGGGACATCTTTTGTGGCCAAATTTTGGGGGTGTAGCCGGTTTATCAGGCGTTGAGGGAAAAACCATGGGCCTTGACATTTTTTTTAATACCAGGCCGCGCGTCGCATTTTACGGGTGGTTAAAAAAAAGGGGGACCCCTACGCCTTTTTTTTTTTTCGGGGGGATCCCTATTTTTGTTAACCAGCCAAGCTAAGCGATGCTGGGCCGGGTATTATCAGTTGCAAGGCTGGATTTGGCCTTACACCCTGAAAAACCGGCCCCTCACGGTCTGCTTCATCTGGCTGGTTAACAAAATTAGGGGGGACCCACGCCAATTTTTTTCGAGGGGATCCCCTATTTTTGTTAATCAGCCAAGATATGCAGACTGCTGTGGCCTGGTATTATCAGGCTGGCAAGGCCCAATGGATCTTGGCTCCTTAACAGCCTGAAAATCCAGGCCTCAGCGGTCCTGCTTATCTGGCTGGTTAACAAAATAGGGGGGACCCCACGCCATTTTTTTTCGAAGGGAACCCCTATTTTTGTTAATCGTTCCCTCTGACGTCACTGATGGTGTCCCTGGTGACCTGAAGTGAAAGTGGAAAGCAATCAATTAAGCTTTCCACTTCCTCTCCTGTAAAGCCAGGAGAGGAGCTCAGTCATTTGGGGGTTACTGTGAGGCTTGCAGCATTAGCTGCGGTCCCTGCAGTAAACATTAACCCTTTCTGAAGGATTACACCGGGTGGGACCTGACTGTGATGGGATAGGTAAGAATAATTTTGTTTTTATTATTTTATTTTTTATTACAGGAAATGGTTTTAGCAGGTAAATAAAATATGGTCAAAAACTGTGTGATTATTTCATTAAATTCTTTTTTATTAAAGTGTGTGTTTTTGATTTTTCTTTCATACAATAGGATTAATAATTGATAGTTGTCTAATTGACAGCTCTCAATTATTAACCTGGCTTAAAGTGACCTTTCAATTGCAAGGTCATTTTAACCCCTTATTAACCCATTCGCCACCGCTACAGGGCAATGGGAAATAGACGGGGCAAAGTGCCAGAAAGGGCGAATCTAATTATAGATTTGTCTTTTTCTGGGGTGTCTGGGGGCAGATGTTAGTAGCCAGGGGGGGCCAAAAAAATAATGGTCCCTCTCTGGGCTATTATTATCTGCCCCCATTCGCTGGCTTTGTCTGTCTGGTTGCGACAATAGGGCGGGAGCCCACGCTTTTTTTTTTAAACAATTTTTTACACCTCATATATATTATAAATATATACATGTCATTGAATTTGTGACACATATATTATATATTTATATTTTTAGTTCATACACTTCTACATAGTATAATAGCCGCAAAATTTCAATTGCGGCTTTTGTGAAAATGCAGAACCCGACATGAAATGACACTTGGTGTACATAGGGTTAACCATTATTTTCATGTCCTTTGCTATCTGATTTGCACAAACAATTACATCAGTCTATGTGTGCAAAATTTCACACCTGTAGGGGGGTTAATTAAAGGTGTAAATTCGTAGCAAAAAGTCCGTTTTTTTTACAACGAATTTCACCTTTAATTAACCCCTACAGGTGTGAAATTTTGCACACATAGACTGATGTAATTGTTTGTGCAAATCAGATTGCAAACGACATGAAAAGACATGGTTAACCCTATTAACACCAAGTGTCATTTCATGTGGGTGCTTCTGTCTTTTCACAGAAGCCGGCTTTACCCGGCAATTGAATCAGAGGATATTTTACTATGTAGAAGTGTATAAAACTATACATATATGTATATTATATATATATATATGTCACAATGACATGTGTATATATATATATATAATATATAATATATATATATATATATATATATATATATGTATTCTATGTGTGTATATTTAGTGTTACAAGGAAATAAAGGTTTTTTTAGTTGCGATTTTTTGTTCCCATAGACTTACATTGGACTTCCGGTATCGGAATCGGATATCGACGATATTTAGTGATATCGGCGATACCATTTCGATACGATATTTTTAGATATCGAGCAGTATCGCTCAAACTACAAAGGAGCATTCCAAGGCCATCAGAGACAAGATCGTGGAGGGTCACAAGGCTGGCAAGGGGTACAAAACCCTTTCCAAGGAGTTGCCCTACCCGTCTCCACTGTTGGGAGCATCATCCGTAAGGGAAGGCTTATGGAACTATGTTAGCCTTCCACGGCCTGGACAGCCTTTGAAAGTTTCCTCCCGTGCCGAGGCCAGGCTTGTCCGAAGAGTCAAGGCTAACCCAAAAGGGCAACAAGGAAGGGCTCCGGGGAAGATCTCATGGCAGTGGGGACAAATTTGGGTTTTAGTCAATACCATAAGTAACGTACTCCACCGCAATGGTCTCCGTTCCAGACGAGCCCGTAAGGTACCTTTACTTTTTAAAGCGTCATGTCAAGGCTCGTCTACAGTTTGCTCATGATCACTTGGAGGACTCTGAGACAGACTGGTTCAGGTTTTATGGTTGATGAGACCAAGATCGAATCTTTGGTGCCAACCACACACGGACGTTTGGGACTGGATGGCACTGATACGACCCCAAGAATACCCTCCCTACAGTCAAGCATGTGGTGGCAGCATCATGCTGTGGGCTGTTTCTCAGCCAAGGGGCCTGGCCATCTGGTCCGCATCCATGGGAGGATGGATAGCACGGGGCCCACCTGGAGATTTTGGCCAAGAACCTCCGCTCCTCCATCAAGGATCTTAAGATGGGTCGTAATTTCATCTTCCAACAAGACAACGACCCAAAGCACACAGCCAAGAAAACCAAGGCATGGTTCAAGAGGGAAAAGTCAAGGTGTTGGAGTGGCCTAGTCAGTCTCCTGACCTTAACCCAATTGAAAACATTGTGGAAGGAGCTCAAGATTAAAGTCCACATGAGACACCCAAAGAACCTAGATTAACTTGGAGAAGATCTGCATGGAGGAGTGGGCCAAGATAACTCCACGAGCCTGTGCCGGCCTGATCAGGTCTTATAAAAGATGATTATTAGCTGTAATTGCAAACAGGGTTATTCCACAAAATATTAAACATGGGGGTTGTATAATAATTGACCCACACTTTTATGTTTAAAATTTATTAAAATTCAACTGAGCAACATAACTTTTTGTTTTGTAAGATTTATGCTTCTGTTAATAAATCCTACTCTCTTTTTGCAGTTTGAAGGCTCTAACTTATTTGCATCTTATCAAACCAGCTAATCTGCAGGGGGTTGAATACTATTGTAGGCACTGTAGCTGAGGTGATTTTGTGGTCACCAATCAGAGCTGAATGGCGTTAACTAAAGAAAACCCAGTCCCCCCCTGCGCCGCTGACTAATGCGTCGTCAACGAGGTCGCACATCGTTCACAAAAGGTGCCAAACACAGCCATTCAGGCTCACCAGCGGGACGCCAACGATCAAAAAACGGTCCAGAACGCTAGTGAACAATCAGCGACATCACAGCAGGGGCCACATCGTTGCTACATGCCACACACAACGACGTCGCTAACGAGATCGTAAATAGTGACGTATTAGCGATGTCGTTAACGATCTCGTTAGCGATCTCGTTTTGTGTGGACATACCCTTTTAGGCCAGATAGATAGCATCTCTGATCCACCAGGACAAGGTAGTTTTGTGACTCCGTGCCCCTTCCTGTGACCCTGAAAAGATACAAACAAAGCCCTCTCTGCCTCCAAGACCGAGTTTCTATCTATATATCGTAGCTCAAGACTGCTCTCCTCACATCTAAAGTGTGAAACTTCTCTTCCTCGGACTTGAAGGCATATCACAAAAGGAGGGAAGAAAGATTTCCTGTGATCTTTGATAACTGGTTGCAACTTTAGGGAGGTATGATGGATCTAGCTTGAGTATTATCCTATCCTGGAAAAACTAACAGGAAGGGAGGGTCTATGGAAAGGGCCTGGATATCACTGAACCTTCTGGCAGATGTCAATGCCACTAATAGAGCTACCTTATACGATATGTTCTTTAAAGAGATAGATTCTAATGGCTCAAATGGGGGACCAGTTAGAGCATCAAAAACCAGATTTAAATCCAAGGTGGTAAATGTGGAATGTGGATGGGTTACTTCACTCACATGCTTTAATAAATCGTGTGACCCATCTATCTCCTGCTAAAATTACAACTATAAAGGGCTCCTAAAAGCAGACACCTGGACTTTTAAACGTACAACTGATAGTTCCAGTTCCCGACCTTTTTGCAGAAATTCTAAAATGGCTGTAATTGGAACTTCTTCAGAGAAGGCTTTTGTAGAGAAGTCTAGAAACTTTCTCCACACTCTGCTATATATTGTGGTCGTAGATTCTTTTCTACTCTGCGAAGTGTGTTGATAAGGTCATCAGAGAAACCCCTTGATCATAATAACTGCCTTCAAGTTACACGCCGTCAAGTGGAGGCCCTTCACTTGAGGATGAAGGAATGGACCTTGAAAAGAGCAGGTCTGGATCTGAGGGAAGGATCAGGGGTCGCATTACTGACATGGCCGAGGCAAGAGAATCAAGGTCTCTTCGGCCTGAAGGGTGCGATGAAGATCACCCTTGCCTTCTCCTCCTGATCTCCCTGATTTTCCTGATAACCAGGGGATTAACATCATCAGTGGAAAAGGTGTATGCTAGATGAACAGCCAGAGAAATTGAAGAGGTCTACCATGTCCAGTCAATCGCCTGTTTTTAAGGACGCGAATCTCTGCACCTGTTTTCCCTGGTGGCAAATAGGTCTATTTGTGGGAGTCCCCATAAGTCCACCATCCTTTTGAATATGTGCCCGTTGAGAGTTCATTCCCCCAGCATAGCATGTGGCGACTGAGAAAGTCGGCTTTTGTGTTTTTGCTCCTTGATATGAAGGGCCGTCAGAGATAATAAATGGACTTTCGTCAACTCGAAAATGTTTCTGTTGTAGACATTAGTCTTTCTGATCGCGTTCCGCCCTTTATGATTTAAATACGCGACCACTGTAGTATTGTCCGATAGGATTCTTACGTGAGATCCTTGGAGCTGCGGAAGAAAATAATTCAAAGCATAATTGACTGCCTTTAATTCCTTCCAATTAGAGGAGTGTTCTACTTCCTCAGTGTTCCAGCGACTCTGAGCTAGACTATCCCCAATATGTGCACCCCATCCCTCGGTACTAGCGTCGGTGGTAATTATTTTGGAAGGTTTTATCATCTCGAAACTCCTCTAGAAGATTGGTTCTTATTTAACCACCAAGCCAGGAATCCAATACTCAGAAAGAGTTATCCTCCCTTCCAAACGCCCTGCAAACATTCTTGTGCACATAGAACCTCGTGCTGCAAGGTTCTGGTATGGTACTGGGCCATTGGACTGCTGGGATACACGAGGGTGAGAGACCCAGGAGATCATGCCTTCCTCAGTGACATCTGAGGGTTATTCTTTGCCGACCTGACTTTTGATATTATGGTCAATTTCTTAGATTCTGGAGGAGAACCTCTGACTTACGGAGTCCAGGTGTATACAGGAAGGACAGATGGGTTTCTGGAACCAGTCTGGATTTTTCAAAATTGACAATCCATCCTAACGCCTGTAAGGATGAAATAGTATTAAGCAGGCGATCTTTACATTGGGAGGTAGATCTTCTTACCACTAGGAAATCATTAGGTAGGGTACAATTAGTGTATCTTGTTGACGTAGGTAAGCCATCACCTCTAGCATTACTTTCGTGAACACTCGAGGAGCCATCGAAAGACCAAACGGCATCACTGTAAATTGGAAATGACGGATTTAACCGGCCAGGTTGACTGCCACCCTGAGGTACTGCTGGTGTTTGGTGTGTATGGGAAGATGGTAGTAAGCATCCTTCAAGTCTAGCCCGGCCATCTACATCTGGGAAACAAACGTTTTATAGTAGATCTGATTGACTCCATTTTAAAAGTACGATCACAAAGAAAGGTATTCAATTTCTTAAGATTTTTTAATGGTTCGGAACGAGCCATTGGTTTAGGAACCAGGAACAAAGGGTAATAAAATCCCCTTTCTTTCTGATCCCCAGGAACCGCTACCAGAACTTTTTAGGATAACAAAAATTTCCAATTCAAGCGCTTCCTGCTGTTCCGGTGCCTAAGAAATTTCTAGTTTTAACCCAAATCTTATTAGGTCGAGGATCCTCTTGCTTGATGTTATATGCTTCCACTTATGGAAGAAAAATTTTAATCTACCATCTACTGAGGGATCTGGACTAACGGTATCTTTTACTTTTTGCTGCAAAGGATCTACTAAACAAGGCACCTTTCTGCTTAGTTTCCTTTGTCTCCCAGCAATCTTTCATGGATTTGTATGGCTTCCTCCTATTAAATGGTTGTCTTCTGAACGCCCTCCTGTAGGAAGGAAGAGATTGGTTAGGGAACCCCTTCCTTCTCTCTCCCGCCTTGGTGAGTAAATAGTCCAGTATCTTCCCGAACAGGAATCACCCTGGCACGGGATTGCGCAGAGTTTAGATTTTGACTGCGCCTCTCCTTTCCAGCTCTTTAGCCATAGAGCTTGTCGAGCCACATTAACTAAGCCGGCTGACCTAGCCGCTAGGCGCAAGGAATCCGCCGATGCGTCTGCCAAGAATGCCGCAGCCCCTTTGATTAATGGAATTGTAGGCAGGATCTTTTCTCTGGCCACCTTCCCTTTGATCTGCTGTTCTAATTTATCTATCCAGATAAGTAATGAACTCGCCGTACATGTGCTGGATATGGCTGGTCTGAATGCCCCAGTGTTAGCTTCCCATGACCTTTTGAGCATGGTTTCAGCTTTACGGTCCAGTGGATCTGGCAGGACCCCCTGCATCCTCCACTGGCAGGACAGATTGCTTCGATGAGGATGCCACAGCCGGATCCACCTTAGGGACCCTGGACCAGGTGGCCAGCTCCTCATCACTGAAGGGATTACGCCTTTTGGAGGATGATGGCAAAAATCATCGCTGGCTTTGCCTGTCCCACTCCTTTTTTACTAGGTCTTTTATGGCGGAGATTACTGGAAAGGCTCTGCAATTTTTTGTGCCTGTCCGGCGAACATTATGTCCTGTGCGGACCTGGATTCCTATGTGTCTGGGTATCCCATTGTATTTCTAACAGATTTTACTAGATTGTCAATGCTGTCAATAGGGAAGCACGAATGGCCTTAGTCCTCTGATGAGCTTGATGATGAACCTGAGGAATCGGAGGATCGAACATTGGCCCTCATCGGATTCTGAAGTAGAAGCTGGAGAAAGGGTTTTGCTCCTACTCTGCTTTTTTGAACCACTGGATTATCCCAAAGCCTGAATCTCCTCTCTAATTATGGCTCTGACATCCGTGGACGTTAGTAATAAATAGATCATGGATGAAGGAAATACAGGTGTCAGGAAGGAATTATTGTGTCATTGACGTTCACCCTCTTTGTGGATTCGTCAAAGTTTTGGAGGATGTTACATATGTCAGACATCCATGTCCACTCCTCACATGTTATGTGTGAAGACAGAGCTGAATACCGAGAAACCTTGTGGATGCTGGTAGACTATTCAACAACTGCCCTCTTCTGCTCACAAATCCTTTCCAACATCTGCAGTGTAGAGTTCCAAGGCCTGCGGGCATCACACACCAGTCGTTGAGCCAAAAGCTGCAAGTGCTGCTAAATCACGGGAAGGGTGGATGAAGCTGTAGCTGACTTTCTAAAATGGGTATTTCGAGCGTTTCACTTTTCTGAGCAGATCTGCAGCTCCGTGTCATTTTTCAAAAATCGTTGACCAATTTGGTTAAGCGCATAAGCCAGGCATGGCACGTGTGTGAGCTTGTCTCGACACTGAGCAGCCACCAGGTTCCAGCCATGTCAAACACAACCATGCCTGGCTGTGAGTTCAGCCTTCTCAGCCACCGATCTGACTGAGTTGTCCACAACTCTTCAGCATTTTGGGATTTGTCACAGAAGCATATTAGCTTCAGCACAGCCTGTTCCCGCTTTCATTTGGCAGTGCTGCAGTGCTTCCAGCTTGTGACTGATGTGCTACCTTTTGTAGCTGGAGGCTAAAGAGGAGGCGAAGGAGGAGGTCCAGGAGCTGTAGACTGTGGGGGCAACCCAGATTGACGTAGGGCCCGCAATACTCGAGGTTTGGGAGGACGTGCACCATACCAAGGTTGGAGTGGGTTCCGGCTTCCTCTATGTTAACCCATTGTGCCCTCAGTGAGATGTACTGTCCCTGCCCACAAGCACTTGTCTACGGGTCCGTATTTAGGACGGGTGGGGACCGAGTACCTTGTTACTGTCACCGCCATCAGGTTGCGGAAAGCGTCCGTCTCCCATGAGCTAAATATGCAACATTTAGAGTGCAAGCAGATGAGAAATTTGTGAATTTAATACTGTGGCCTGTGGGCCATTGGCTGCGTCTTTCCGCTTACGTCTAATGACTGGGGTATGGACAATTGAAGGCTGCGCTGGGACAAGGACATGGACATGATTGATGATGGTGCTATTTGACTGTGGTCAACGGCAGGTACAGGGCAGGAGGCATCTTCTCATGCACCGTGGACAGGGGATTGGCTTACACGCACAACAGCAGAAGAAGCAGTGGTATCACCCGCAGACACTGTTCATGGAGCCTGGTGTTCAACCAACAAAGTCGGGTGCTTTGCTGCCATGTGCCTGATCATGCTTGTGGTGATAAGGCTGGTACTAGTTTTACTACCCCTGCTGATGCGGCCATGACCGGTGTTGCAAAAGTCCTTTATGGGTTTTTTCGGCAGAGTCTTTAAAAAACATAACTGGTAGGGGGACATTCATTGTCTCCGTCTCCCACACCACCTCCTCACCTCAACACCTGTCTTTTGGTGTTTCCCAAGGCTCTGTTCTAGGACCCTTACTCTTCTCCATCTACACCTTCGGCCTGGGACAGCTAATGTAATGGCACGGTTTGCAATATCATCACTACGCAGATGACACGCAGATCTACCTATCTGTACCTGACATCACCTCCTATTGACCAAAATCACCGTCTTCCCGCTATATCATCCTTCTTGTCTGCTCGCTTTGAAAAAGTGGACATGGGCAAATCAAAATACATCATCTTTCAAGCATCTCACGCTGAGTACACCTGAGAGCTGTGTATGCCTCATTCGGTACCACTTTCGTAAGAGGTAAACTTTGCCCTAGAGAAAATGAATTTCCAGACATTCACTGCCTTTTTTGCACATTTTTTGCAGCTGTGATCTTCGTCTTATTGGTGTGGATGTGGTAAATTTCTAAGTCGTCATCAATACCATCATCGTCCATATGTTGTACAGTGGAAAACAGCTGTTTCCAAGGGTCGTGGTTATGTACGTTTTGTGCCATTCCTTTAACAGTGTTCGTTACACTAGGACAATTATATTAGGCTGAAACATTAGGATATTATTGGTATATGTATGGGTGAAGATGAAGAAGCTTGTGCCATGGGTGTGTTTTTTATAGTTACGGACAGTGCACTCCTCTTTAAATCTTTAAACTTAGTTTTTCATGAGCATCCATTAGTTTGTTTGGTTTTCCTTCAAGACTGATCTGCTTTCTTTAATTCAGCATCTCACAAACATGTTGCACTTTGCCCTTTACACAGACATGTGCGTCTTTGGCAACATATTTTGGACGGGCATTTCTTAGGCTGAGTCTCACATGCGCATCTGTTACACCAATCTTCAAACGGCCAAGAAACCGATTCTGGTAATTGATGGTGGCTAAGCGATGAATTATTGTTGGCTGTATCCTGGATCTCATACCTCCCATAGCCACTGCTGTTATTAATCATGTACTTACTTTCCAATTCCTGCCATCACCATGGCCCTTTTCCAGATCACTTCATCCAACAATTCATCCTCCATATTGTTACTAAAAACCTGCACCTTCCCAGCAGCAACTGTGCAGGAAACCACGTTACAGTTTTGCAAGGTGTTTATGATGCCCTAAAAAAAAGGTACACACTATGTTGATATCTACCCCACAGGGGAAAATGTTTGCCAGCCAACACACTTAGTGTATGGGCATTCCAAGTCTGGGAGACCCGCTCCTCTAAATTGGGCATAGTTTTTAATCAGGCCTTCCTCCAGTCTCATCATCCGCCGCCACTAGAACAACAGGGTTAACATGTTCCGTGCTGCTACAGCCAGTGTCAAAATCATAACAAGGGTGGGTGTTTTTGCTGGGCGTTAAATACTTGTTATGGAAAAAGGTTGAGGTGTACCCCACAGTGGAAAATGTTGGCCAGCCAACACACTTAGGGTATGGGCATTACAAGTCTAGGAGACGCCCTCCTTTTTAATGGGACATTTTTTGTTAAGAGGCTCTCCTCCATGTTTCTTCTAAGGGGGATTGGGGTTATTGGGGTGCATATGACTTGGTAGCAGGGCAGGCCTTGCAGTCAATGCATAAGAAAACAGAATGGGAGTACAAAATGAATAATGTTAAGTGGATTTTCCTGGGCCCATCTAGTACCTAGGTTCTAAGGCATATTGGGGTGCATGTGACTTGGTAGCAGGGCAGGCCTTGCATTCAATGCAACATTTTTTATGGAAGCCCTCCAGGACATCTCATGAAAGGGGTATTGGGGTGCGTCATAATTCTTGGCAGCCCATCCACTCACTGCATAGGCTATAATAGTTTAGGAGACCCACTGTTTAATAATGGCTCTTTAACCCCTTCCGACCCATGACGCTTACGTCGGCGTCATGAAAACCTGTGCCATCCCGACCCATGACGCCAACGTAGGCGTCATGCTATAAATCATGTTCCTGCGGGTCGGGGGACCGAAATCACTGAAAGGTCATCCGACCCGCAGGCACAGGACCCCTTGCGCATCACCACAGTGGGGGTGGCTTAACCCCCACGTGGTTTACGATCGCTCTGATTGGCTGTTAAAAGTGAAACAGCCAATCAGAGCGATTAGTAATATTTCACCACTGAAAAGTGGTGAAATATTACAATCCATTCATGGCCGATGCAGCAATAGCATCGGCCATGGCTGGACACTGTGTTCCCACCCTCCCCACACCGAGTAACGGTGGTGATCGGCCGCCGCCGCCGATTCATGGCGGCGAACGGTCACCGCCGTTACTATCATCTGCTGGCCGCTCCGATCCTGTCCCCTCCGGTGTGCTCCGCTCCCCCCCGCCCTCCGATCACCCCCCCGCCAATATACTCACTTCTCCGGTCTTCTGCGGCCTCTTGATCCGTCCCGGCGGCCGCCCGGGACTCTTCATGGGCGCCGCCATCTTGGAAAATGGCGGGCGCATGCGCAGTGCGCCTTCCAAATGACAATTTATTTTGATCACTGTGATAAACTCTCACAGTGATCAAAATAAAAGTAAATTAACGCCCCCCCCATGTCATAAGTAGGGACAAAAAATAAAATAAAGAATTTTTTTTTTCCTTTTAGGCCCTGTCCACATGTTGCGGATTTCGCTGCTGATCCGCGGCGGATTTCGCTGCGTATCCGCAGCGGATTTCGCTGCTGATCCGCGGCGGATTTCGCTGCGTATCCGCAGCGGATTTCGCTGCTGATCCGCAGAGGATTTCGCTGCGTATCCGCAGCGGATTTCGCTGCTGATCCGCGGCGGATTTCGCTGCTGATCCGCAGAGGATTTCGCTGCGTATACGCAGCGGATTTCGCTGCTGATCCGCGGCGGATTTCGCTGCTGATCCGCAGAGGATTTCGCTGGGGATCCGCAGCGGATTTCGCTGCTGTTCCGCAGCGGATTTCGCTGCTGTTCCGCAGCGGATTTCGCTGGGTATCCGCAGCGGATTCGCTGCTGATCCGCAGCGGATTTCGCTGCTGATCCACAGCGGATTTCGCCTCTGATCCGCAGCGGATTTTGCTGCGGATCCGCAGCTTCTTTCGCTGGGGATCCGCAGCGGATTTCGCTGCTGATCCGCAGCGGATTTCGCTGCTGATACGCAGCTGATTTCGCTGCTGATCCGCAGCGGATTTCGCTGCTGATCCGCAGCGGATTTCGCTGCTGATCCACATCTGATTTCGCTGCGGAAAAAAAACGCTGTGCACATGCTGCGAATTTTTCAGCGCGGATTTGCTGCGGTTTTAAAATCCGCAGCATGTCAATTCTTTGTGCGGATTCCGCAGCGGTTTTACACCCTATTCCATTATAGTTGTAAAACCGCAGGAAAAAAACCGCAGAAAATCTGCGCTAAATTCGCAGGTAAAAGGCAGGTCATTTTACCTGCGGATTTTAGAAAAAATCTGCAAGTGAATCCGCAACGTGTGCACGGGGCCTCAGGGTTAGGCTGGGTTCTTATTGCATTATGGCAGTCCGTTAGATGGACTGCGTTTCACTGCGGTATAACGCAGTGTAACGCAGTCCGTTAACGCTGCCATTCACCCCATTTGTGTGCAAATCGCAACGCATGCCGTAAAGCGGCATGCGTTCGCGACGTGCTGTCATTCAGTGACAGAGCCTCGGACACGGGCTGCAGCATCTGGGCTCCATCACCGCTAGCACAGATGAATCATCTGATGATTCATCTGCGCTAGCGGGTATAGCATAACGCGATCGCGTTATGCTATACCATTACCAGCCGGTCAACGCTACGGTTTGAATGGGCTGGTAAAAACTCAATATGAACCAGCCTTAGGGTTAGGGTTAGAATTTGGGTTAGGGTTGGAATTTGGGTTAGGGTTGGAATTAGGGTTAGATTTGTGGTTAGGGTTAGAGTTAGGATAAGTGTTAGGGGTGTTTTGGGGTTAAGGTTGGGATTTAGGGTTAGGCTAGTGGTTAGGTTTATGGTTGAGTTGGGATTAGGGTTAGGGGTGTGTTGGGGTTAGGGTTATGGTTTGTATTAGGGTTAGGGGTGTGTAGGGGTTAGGGGTGTGTTGGGGTTGGAGTTAGAATTGAGGGGTTTCCACTATTTAGGCACATCAGGGGGTCTCCATACGCGACATGGCGCCACCATTGATTCCTGCAAATTTTGCGTTCAAAAAGTCAAACAGTGCTCCTTTATTCCAAGCCCCGACGTATGCCCAAACAGTGGTTTACCCCCACATATGGGGTATCAGCGTACTCTGGAAAAATTGCACAACAACTTTGGGGGTCTAATTTCTCCTGTTAACATTGGGAAAATAAAAAAATTGGGGACTAAAGATCATGTTTGTGGAAAAAATATGATTTTTTTATTTTCATGCCCGGGCGTTATAAACCTCTGTGTAGCCCTTGGAGGTTCAAAGTGCTCACTACACATCTAGATAAGTTATTTGCGGGGTCTAGTTTCCAAAATGGGGTCACTTGTGGGGAGTTTTCTACAGTTTAGGCACATCAGGGGCTCTGCAAACGTAACATGACGCCCGCAGACCATTCCATCAAAGTCGGCATTTCAAAACGTCACTACTTCCCTTCCGAGCCCCGACGTGCGCCCATACAGTAGTTTTCTCCCACTTATGGGGTATCAGCGTACTCAGGACAAATTGGACAACAACTTTTGGGGTCTAATTTCTCCTGTTACCCTTGGGAAAATAAAAAAATTAGGGACTAAAAATCCTGATTATGGAAGAAAATGATTTTTTTATTTTCATGCCCGGGCGTTATAAACTGCTGTGTAGCCCTTGGGGTTCAAAGTGCTCACCACACATCTAGATAGGTTCTTTGCGGGGTCTAGTTTCCAAAATGGGGTCACTTGTGGGTAGTTTCTACTGTTTAGGCACATCAGGGGCTCTGCAAACCTAACATGACGCCCGCAGACCATTCCATCAAAGTCGGCATTTCAAAACGTTACTACTTCCCTTCCGAGCCCCAACGTGTGCCCGAACAGTGGTTCCCCCCCACATATGGGGTACCAGTGTACTCAGGACAAACTGTACAACAACTTTGTGGTCCAATTTCTCCTGTTACCCTTGTGAAAATAAAAAATTGCGGGTTAAAAAAATCAGTTTTTGAGGATAAAAATGATTTTTTTTTTTCACGGCTCTGCATTATAAACTTCTGTGAAGCACTTGGGGTTCAAGGTGCTCACCACACATCTTAATAAGTTCCTTTGGGGTCTAGTTTACAAAATGGGGTCACTTGTGGGGGGTTTCTACTGTTTAGGCACATCAGGGGCTCTGCAAACGTAACAAGATGCCCGCAGACCATTCCATCAAGTCGGCATTTCAAAGCGTCACTATATCCCTTCCGAGCCCTGACGTGTGCCCAAACAATGGTTCCCCCCACATATGAGGGTACTAGCGTACTCAGGACAAACTGAACAACAACTTTTGGGGTCCAATTTCTCCTGTAACCATTGTGAAAATAAAAAATAGTGGGCTAAAATATCATTTTTTGAGAAAAAAAAAAGATTTTTTTATTTTCACGGCTCTGCGTTATAAACTTCTGTGGGGGTTCAAAGTGCTCACTTTGCATCTAGATAAGTTCCTTAGGGGGTCTAGTTTCCAAAATGGGGTCATTTGTGGGGGAGCTCTAAACTTTAGGCACACAGGGGCTCTCCAAACACGACATGGTGTCCGCTAACGATTGGAGCTAATTTTCCATTCAAAAGTCAAATGGCGCTCCTTCCCTTCTGAGCCTGCCGTGAGCCCAAACAGTGGTTTATGACCACATATGAGGTATCTGTGTACTCAGGAGAAATTGCTCAACAAATTTTAGGATCCAATTTATACTGTTGCCCATGTGAAAATGAAAAAACTGAGGCTAAAAGAAAATTTTTGTGAAAAAAAAGTACTTTCTTTTTTTTACAGATCAATTTGTGAAGCACCTGGGGGTTCAAAGTGCTCACTCTGCATCTAGATAAGTTCCTTGGGGGGTCTAGTTTCCAAAATGGGGTCACTTGGGGGGGAGCTCCAATGTTTAGGCACACAGGGACTCTCCAAATGCGACATGGTAACGCTAAATTTCCAGCATATTTTCCATTCAAAAAGTCAAATGGCGCTCCTTCCCTTCTGAGCCCTGCCGTGCGCCCATACAGTGGTTTATGACCACATATGAGGTATCTGTGTACTCAGGAGAAATTGCCCAACAAATTTTAGGATCCATTTTATCCTGATGCCCATGTAAAAATGAAAAATGTGCTAAAAGAAAATTTTTGTTGGAAAAATTAAAATGTCCATTTTTTCCTTCCACGTTGCTTTAGTTCCTGTGAAGCACCTGAAGGGTTAATAATCTTCTTGAATGTAGTTTTGAGTAGCTTGAGGGGTGCAGTTTTTAAAAAGGGTGTCACTTTTGGGTATTTTTCTGCCATATAGACCCCTCAAAGTGACTTCAAATGTGAGGTGGTCCCTAAAAAAAATGGTTTTGTAAATTTTGCTGTAAAAATGAGAAATCGCTGGTCAACTTTTAACCCTTATAACTTCCTAACAAAAAAAAAAATGTTTTTCCCAAAATTGTGCTGATGTAAAGTAGACATGTGGGAAATGTTATTTATTAACTATTTTGTGGCACATATCTCTCTGGTTTAACAGAATAAAAATTTAAAATTTGAAAATTACAAAATTTCAGAATTTTTCGCCAAATTTCCATTTTTTTTCACAAATAAACGCAAAAATTATCGACCTAAATTTACCACTAACATGAAGCCCAATATGTCACGAAAAAACAGTCTCAGAATCGCTAGGATCCGTTGAAGCGTTCCTGAGTTATTACCTCATAAAGGGACACTGGTCAGAATTGCAAAAAATGGCAAGGTCTTTAAGGTCAAAATAGGCTGGGTCATGAAGGGGTTAAGCAGATTAATGCTGCCTGATGTCCATGTAAAAATAGGCTCTGTGACTTTAAGAGTCCCTCCTTCATAAATGAAACAAGATATGTCTGCTTATGTGTCACACACACATGGCCAGCTGGGGTTGGTTAAATGTTACAATGATATTTCCCAGTGAATGCATTTGTTTTGATTGAAAGCAATGTTAAAGTTGAAAACGCTTCAAAAATGCTGCTTCTGAACATAGCCCAAGTGGTGGAGGAACATTTTGGTCTGGGGTTAATTATTTTGCCTTATATACAAGTCATTAACCTGGAAAGGATGTACCTTAACATTTTCCCAGCAACATCCATTTTGTATGTTTTTTTGGTGCACCAGTAAAAATGGCTTGAAACTCTCAATAACATTGTTTAAAGCTGTGAACTAGGAGTCAGGAAAGCTTCCAGGGGCGATCCCCATGATGTCCCCGTGTCTTTGAGCAGTGTTTCCATCATTTTCAGATTTTTTTAGACCTTAAAAGGACCCCCGGGGGGATCGCGATAAAAATTCTTGGTTCTCCCATAGACTTACATTGGGCTTGTTGTTCTGTCCGAGTACCCGAGTATTCCAATTTGCTCGACCCAAGCAACGAGCATCCGAGCATTTCAGTGCTCGCCCATCACTAGTTTATACACATGTTGCGGATTTGTTGCGGATCCGCAGCGTAATTTTCCATGCGGAATTGCAGCAGATCTGCAAGTGTTTGACCAATCAATGCTGTGGAAAATTCCACACTGATTCCGCAGCGGTTATTTTCTGCAGCATGTCAATTATTTTGCAGATCCTCTGCGTTCCTACCCTATTGAATTAATGAAATCCGCAGGGCAAAAACGCATGCCAAACCGCAAAAAATCCACACAAATCTGCATAAAAAACGAGAAAAAATATGCGCAGATTTTAACCCTGCGTTTTCTGCCAAGAGAGGCAGAATCCGTCTAGAAAATTCCACAGCCCAATCCGCAGGTGTGCACAGACCCTTACAGTCCTTGCTACCTTCATCTTCTTGCTAATCTGAGATTCCTGGTGAGCCTTTACAGTGCTTGCTGCCGATGTGTCTTCCTGCATAGATGCATGTGTGTGCCCTCCGGACCTAAGGATTGCGTGTTTCTCAACTCCAGTCCTCAGGCCCCAACAGGTCATGTTTTCAGTATTTCCTTAGTATTGCACAGGTGATAATTTTATCACCTGCTCAAGCATTAATTCCATCACCTTTGCAATACTAAGGAAATCCTGAAAAACATGACCAGTTGGTGGGTCCTGAGGACTAGAGTTGAGAAACACTGGATTAGAGGATCCACCTGGTGAACTGTAAATAAAGGACATTCTTTTTGAGCTAATTTACTATGTTTTGACCCAGCTTCTCACCCTGACCGTTGCTTGGTCTCTTGGTTTTCTCCATCTGTCTAGGAAAACCAAACCAATGTGGAGGTTTATAAGGGTATATGCACATACATGTCTTTTTCGGAGTTCTGTATTGAAACTTTTTTGAAAAATAGCTCAGGAAAAAAATTAAAAGAATGAACATATGCATTTGTATGTAAACATGACTTGCTGTTCATACAGTATGTTAGGCTTTTGAGTATCTTTTAACCTCTTCAGATTTTAAAAAAAACACTAAACGGTTAAAGATGTGATGTGTTCCATTCTTCACGCATTTCAACTCTGAAGATATGATTAAGACCGGGGTCACAATTGCAAGTGCAATGAGAGAAACACGCACTAGTCTCTCGCATCAATACCCGACACTGCCACTGGCACTAAGGACCGCAGTGGCGGGCTGCATGTATTTCTCTGCATCTGAATGCTCGGTCTGTGTGCCGGCAGCAGTGCTGGGTACTGATGCGAGAGACTCGTGTGAATTTCTCGCATTGCACTCGCAAGTGTGACCCGGCCAAACTATACAATTCAAGTCAATGTTGAGTCCCAAATATATTCAGAAGATGCACAGCTGTCTATTTAAGCATTTTCTCAGCAATTTCACTTCAAAAACACTAGTGGTTGCTTCATTGTTGAATGGAGAAAAAAAAAAAACACAGGACAACGGTAATACACCAGAAAATGGTAATGCAAAGGACAAACCAAAAATCATGGGAAAAACAACCGGTGGTCAAAAATGACGAACAAGCTCCAGAAAACAGTAAAAACGACGCAAAAAAAAACTTTCAGGGCAAAAAAATTGCTGATGCCTCCTGAAGCATTTTCCTCTTAGAGATAAGCGGTCACCTGGGATGTTGCGGGGGGCTGCGGATTCAGCTGGACAGTTTACAAAAATTTCATGTTCGGTTACTAGAACAGTACATGAACCTGAACCCAGACACCATTCACTTGAATGGGGTGCCCAAACATCCAGTGTTTTTTACGCTGTCATA